>JBCAUI010500174.1:0-13379 GCA_038406195.1 Haplosyllis anthogorgicola | reverse complement strand
CACCCAGTATATTTGTTTTTGAAGGAGTGTGGTCGTAGTATCTGTCGCAAATCGAGAATTCCCCATTGACGGCCTATGGAACTTGCGTAGAGGGCGGCATCTTCTAGTGCGAAATCCCCATACAGTGAGAAATATATTGGGTGTTTTGTAACGACTGTAGAATAATACTAAATGTAATCAATTAAAGACTATGTTGAGCCATTAATTTTGGTTTTATTATTGCTCATTTTGTTCGAAACTGAAGGTGAAATAAGAGTTTGTATTTCACTGGTATACTGAATAGATGATATTACACTGTTTTAAAATATAAATTTGCAATCAAATAATGAAAGTTTAGTCTGCAAAATGGGGGTTTCCCCGGATCAGTCAGTGTACTCAGAAAAGTATATACTTTTGTGATAAATTAATTGCAAGGGCAATTAGATTTCATAAAAAAATTGCAATTTTTAAAATTATTTGAAAAGAAAAAAAAGAGTAAAATTTACCTCCTCTACGTTTTCTTAAAAATAATTGATATTCAACCATACAATTCTCAGTTAGAATTAATTAAATTCATCCATGTAAAATTAACGCTAATAGTTTATGACAGAGACGGAACTGTCCACAGGTTGGTGACACTATGATAGTAAAGAGGGTCTTGGATTGCACTGTTTATTGTCTACCATTTCAGTAGTTTCATCAGACAGGGAGAAGAGACATATTCTTCTTTGGACATCTTTCTTCTAGATATAAGTTCAAGTCGTTTTTCTGTTTTTATCCTTTTTGACCGCCCGCGTATGCGGGAAGGTTATGTTTTAAGTCATGTGTGTGTGTGTGTGTGTGTGTGTGTGTGTGTCTGTGTGTCTGTGTGTGTGTGTGTGTGTGTGTGTGTGTGTGTGTGTGTTTGTCTGTCTGTCCGAGCTATAACTTTTGAACCACTTGACCTAGAAACTTCATTTTTGCTGTTGTGGTACATCTTCATATTATTTAGGTCACAGTTGAGTATCAAGGTCATTGGGTCAAGTTCAAGGTCACAGCAATAAAATGTATCAAAACAATTTAGTGTTGTCTACTAATATCACATGTTATGATGTTTGAGACAAGTAAATTGGGTAAATGTCAAAATATATGTCAAGCTCATTTGAAGGTCAAGGTCATCTGAAGGTCAAATTTCTAGAATTTTGTAATTTTTTCATTTTTTAATAACTATTTCCATTTTAGTGACTATTTACGTTTTAATGATGGTTCGGCAAATAGAGAACACCCAATATATTTGTTTTTGAAGGAGCGCAGTCCTAATATCTGTCGCAAATCGAGGATCCCCATTGATGGCCTACGGAACATGCATAGAGGGCGGCATCTTCTAGTGCAAAATCCCCATAGAGTGAGAAATATATTGGGTGTTTTGTAACGAAATAGATCGAGGCACGCATTGCAGTTAATTGGAAATAAATAGTTGATGAAAATTTAGACGACGAAGTAGTCGATAGAAATAGCTAATTATCGGATAGGATATTATCATGAAGCTGACGAACAATAGATCAAGGGTCTCTATTAGCTCAAAAGGAACACTAACGATGTATGGGACTGCTAATTAATCCTATATTATAACTCCTGATCTTCAGTTGAACTATGTCTTACTTAGTACTAAAGAGACCCCATGTCAACAGTCAACAAAATCAACAGCTGCATTCAACTACAAACATTACTGTAGTGTGAAGTTGGACTGAATAAATGTAGAAAATAAGACACAAATAAAAATACCTTAAAACTCCTTACCATAAAAAAAATCCTAAGTAATGTAATCTTCAGGGCTGGAAAAAGTAACTATGCATTTCTTTGGTTTCTTGAACCAAGTCAAAGGTAAATGTCAGCCTCTGCGATCAATAGTGCTACTGTTAATTGTAAACTGGGCCTTGACAAGCATGCTGACTACCTGGTCACTATCGATTGACTGTTTCTCATCACTGTTATTTCCTTGGACTGGTCCGGATGCTTAAACACAGGTACGACATGCGAACACGAGATAAAAACATTAAAACCTACTCAACGAGAACATCTCAAGGAAACTTAGTAAGGCAATTTGAAGCTTTATTAGCCCCTGAAATGTACAGTTTTTCAACGCTGTGACTGTAAAGTAAAATAGCTGAATGTAAGAACTGCCAAAGTAACACATGATCTTCCTCCAGAACAGATCAACCCGATATGCCTATATTTAGGAATTGGCATTACTGCTTAATCTGGGAAGTCCCAGTAATGTTACAATAGACAGAACGGATTTGATTTCAGAAGATGAAGCTTTTCGATTATGAAGACAATTTATCAGTACATACAGAAATATCTGGATACAAATGAAGCGTTTTTGGATTATGAAGACAATTTATCAGTACATACAGAAATATCTGGATACAAATTCAAATTAGATACCATGTAAAAATTATCTAATTCACATTTTGTACAAGAACTGAAGAGTCAGATACACTGAGAGTTAGTATACTTTCCCCGCTGACGATTATCGTAAATTCCATTACATCTTATTGAGTACTTTCAGAAATTCCCATGCCTTTGCAAATAAGCGTTGCTTTCGTCGCTCCCAAAATAGCAGAACGGTGAATACCCGACAAATTAGAAAATATTATGAAACGATTGTGTTACTCACTTTAATATCCATACATTGCTTATGTTTAGAAATTTGTACTGATTTTTGAGTCGTTAAGCTGACGTTCTCATCTAAAACCTAACCACTTATAATTCATCGTAAAATAACGTTGGTGGCAACAACGTGTTCCCTCCAGAATATATTGGTCTGAAGACCTCGTTCCATTGATTCAGTGCAAGAGACAAGGATTTACATGATACATCATCCACAATGGCTTTCTTTGATTCAATTTATTTTCATTCCACAGACTGAAGCTACAATAGAAATAAAGCTGTCTAACCTGGAACCATGATTTATATAATAAAAGCTGACACGGAAAACATCCACAATTTGTTATCTCGTACACAAAAATGTCTGCACAGCAGCTTCATATTAACACTCAGGTGCTTTATCTATAGATAATAATCATTTTAGCACATTTCTGTCTTATGAAGATGGGAAATGTTGAATTAAATTGCAGGATACAAGTCGACTTGCTCAGACAAGGGGAAGAAAATGAGTCATGATTTGTCTGTAGTATTCCAGTTGGAAAAACATAAATGTTCTGGCCTGAAGTCGATTTGTTACCATCGTACTGTAATCTTAATCAGTTGTTGATGGCTTCATCAGGAATGTATCGTTACATGACTAGCAGAATAAATATGCAATATCCACCAAGATATTACTTCTGAGGGCTATCGACATACCTCTCATAATGGTATCGTGGTGAGATAACGTCTTAAGAATTGTGACCTGTATTCATCTTCAGCTACTCAGCTATCGAGGAAATCTATATTCTAGATCAATTGCTTAACTTGGAATAATTAAAATAAATATTCAGGACACCTTGATATAAATTAAAGTGTTTCTTGGTATTTCTGCGTCGTTTACTGAACAAAAACCTACATGAGTTCAAATGATGTAGTTTGCTATCATATAGGAATATTGTGCAAGAGAAGTTTCTGATTTTGTTGACATGTCCTGTGAAAGAGTTCTCTCATTTTGTCACCATATTTTAATGAGTGTAATTGTCGATGTTATCGCAAACCGCTTTTTTTATCAATACACAACACATGCATTCAGGTGATAGAAACTTCTTTTGTACCTGTCTTCTACAGAATCACCCAGAACGGTTTGTTTCTGTGCAACTCGCTAAATACTTAGGTCCATTGATCTCTACTTACATTCTAATGAAGCTGACATGTCTTCTAATGACCATCTGTCTATATTTGGCTTCATGTGCGGAACAACCACGTTTACAGACGTTCTGCGGACTTAACCTTGTAATTGTAACACTTAAGCTCACCGCGCATTTCTTATTTATGTAATTTCTGGCGAAACCATAGTCTATGTCACGACTGGAGAACTAGATGTATGTGTACAGTTTGTAGGACAAAGAACTATCTATTTACGGTTACAATATCTACTTAGGCATCCCACTTGTATGTCCAAAAATAGGACATTTATAGACCTTGGAGCGATGTGTTTCCTCCGTAGTTGGAACAGCTTTAAAGCTTTAAATTGAGTTTATGTAATCAGTAACAGACATGAGTACACATTCATGCGAATAATGCCAAGGTCATTTTTAGGTATATTTGGTTACATTTGCAGAGAATTGTAACGTGAGACGGGTAAATCTAGTTCCCAGGTTTACTTGCCTTCTCTGGAAATGACCCTGTGATAAGTATGGTCGAGTTTATATTTTTGACTTGAATGAAAATAAAAGACTTTTTAACCTATGTGATGGAGACACAAATAATTATCTGGCCAAAACTATCTCATCGATGTTATCGTAACATCAATGCATTAAATTAGATTAATTAATTGAAGAAATACAAATTCACTTATAATTGTTGCAAAAAGAGGCCGAAATAAATGTGTTCAATCGTTAAAACTTGTGTGATGACACGAAGAATCATGCACAAATAATAGTTTCGTGTATCAATATTTGACGCAAATCTATTTCTGTGAATAAAGATGCAACAGTGTTATGTACAATGTAATTAAAAGTCATCCACTGGCACATTAGTCAATTATTTCGCCTATAGACACGAGGATTAGGGGACATGTAAAAGCTATTGTGGCAGCTTTCCATATGGTAATGTAGAAAGTGCTGACTCCAAATTGAGTAAATACTGCAACTTTACATCATGCAATGCAAACTTTCTAGGCATTCATCGTGACATGCTTTTATCACACTAGTTATTACACACCAATTATGACCCAGCTTCACAACAACGTTACCGCACATGCAACAGAGAACATTGCACCCAAATGACACTGCGTGTTGTATGATTTACCCTTCATTGTGTTTCGAAATTGGCGAATACTTTGACACTTTTTGTCAGCAACCACTAAGTCAATATGTGTGAAATATATGGTTTGCATGAAATTGTCAGGAATGATGCCCGAAAGATATAGACCTGTGTAGATCTATTTATTCACAAAGATTTTTGACTTTAGACGTTGCATTCGGAATACATACTGTAGGGTTCTGGTATTTTGGTACTGTTAAGACATTAAGTATGAACGGTCTCCATCTGTAACAGATAAAATGCGACAACAGCTTTGATCACAATTAAAGTTCGGACAATGTACACAGGATACCAGAATGAAGAAGAATGTTCAGGAGATTGATCGGAACGTCATGACATGACACTACAAGTAGAAGTTTCCGTTTTGGAAGGTTAAGATGTACATATTTTCCAGTATTGCTCTACATGTGGAAAGTACAACACAATTATCTGTCCTTTCCAATGTAATACAATGACAATTAATTCGTCATACTTTCCACAGGGAATAAACAATCCTCAATCTTTGAATAGATTTCCCAAAAGTCCAACCATCCATCGGTTATAGGAAATGAGTACTACATTAAATCACATTCAACGTCTGAAAAGGTTACAAGAGACCCTTGCAATATCAATAAAAGGCTTAAATTCTTAATTTTAGCCATTTACATTCTTCCGATGTTTTGAGAGGATGGATTTAGAATTAAGTAATCATCGTTAGATCCGCCTACATACATACGGTCACCTTCACACTCTAGACGGACTGACATCTTCGGCCGCATGTAGGTGTTCAAAGAAAAACAAGATGTCAAATGTTTCGGTTTTACAACATTAATAATCCTAAAGGAACATGAATATTAGATACGTGGTGAAAATAAATGTAAAGCTTGTGACGAGACACTGACTAAGTCCAAAAGCATTGTAAGTACCGGGAAGGCCATGTCGCTTAATAGTCTTATTTTGTCTGATACTTACACAACACATAATACCAGCCACTTTCCTATCATGTGAAAAGGATAGAATAACATTTAAAACATTCCCTGTCATTAAAAGCTTAAGTTTTATAGAAACGGTCTTGGCGTTAAATCCACTTTCCATCTTCATCTATCGATCTGAGTGCATACCTGGCTTGCAAAGAGGACAGGATTGATATAAGGTTAATAGTTCTCTGTATTTTCTGTTCATTGTTCAACTTCAGTAAATAGATACAAATACAAATAGGCCCATTAGCTGTGAAACCAATATGATGAAACCCCTATCGACACCGAACTTTTCCATTGCTCCTTAATGCGGTCTAGTACTGCTGATAATGGATTCTCACAGAAGGGACCTCCAACTGATCTGATGAAAGATGCTATAATCTGCCTGCATGTTTAGACCTCCCAGACTTATTGCTAAGCATCAATCTCTCTGGGAAACGAAGTTCTATTGCGGCAACAAGTATAACATTTCAAAGACAAAGGATGAAGGGTAAAGCCTAATCCTGCTGTTTACAATAGTAACATTACTTTCGTACAAGACATGTAACCAAGAATATGGATTATGATTACATCAAATGTACATAAACGAGTTCATAAACGAGTTCATGCTGTTTCTGGCATTGTCTTCATGTCAAATAATGGGTTATCAAAACCATTAGCTTTTAGAATCGCAATGCCATGAAATGCTATCCTATTCATCTGACAATATCAATATTGTATGAAGTTGTGAGACTGTTGATTCTCTGTCCCAACAACAGATTTCTTTTATTCAAATATGGTTACAATTAGAACAACACTGGATATTTTACTGAAACTGAAATCAACCCCAATGACACTGTAGTGTTAGGTTTTTACTTTTGAAAACATTCGAGTTATAATGAAAAAAAAACTAAATAGCCCAATTAGGCTTCATTAAAACAAAATTTTGACTAGTGCAGGTAAAAGTACACAATGTGTATCCTTTAATGTATTTTTTTGTTTGTAAACTTTTGTGCCATTCATGATTTAGTCGAAAGAACCATGACTTGAGATAAACTGTCACATGGAGGGACCTGCTTCACTTTTCCCACAGGAACTGTGGATAGATGTTCATAATCCTTTCCAGGATGGACCACCCTCATCTTGTGTTAGATCACAACAATTTACCGCAGACTGAAGAAGACTGAACTATTACACAGGTACACTTACACATGATAAGAGATGAAAGCGTCTCAGATAGCATGTGTCTAAGAATAAAGAAGCACAACCCTGGATTTTCTAATGGAATAAAATAACTATATTTAAGTCTCATTTGTACATTATGTGATGGTGTGCTGAACTGCAGTGCTAAAATATTGGAATTTTCTGCTGCCCAACAATTGTGGCAGCACCTGACGGGCAACAAATACCGGGAATTCACGTTCTATAGCCCACCCCTTTGCGGCAATGAAAAGACACAATTCTATCAGATCATTATTGTTCTTTAGCCAAGTGTGCCAGACTGAAAGGAGCATGAACCAGATCTATATAACCCATTGAAGTGTAACAAAGACAGAATCTGATACCAGCCAGTACTTAGCACAAATCTAATGTCAGATTCCAGAGCGATAAAGACAAGCGGATATTTAAAATCCATCAAAGTGTAAACTGAAAAAATCAAAATCAGAACGAGAATGGATCTGTCATTTTTACTTTTGTGTCACATATAAATTTATAAATGTCATGATAACGGCTAGATCTTTGCAATGTAAAGCATCACATCTGATGGCAACAGTGTTGTCACAGTTTCGAGACGCTTTTCCCTCAGATACAATTGAATGGGGAGATTTCCAACCTAAATGTATCTTTGTTCTGGAATCCACATTGATTTACGTCGAAGCTGTCCACAGTAGTTGTGTGGGCCCAATCACATACAAATTGATGCCAATCATAACAAAATGTGTGCAATTACATGCATGTAAATCATGAAACAAACTTACACGAAAACAGAATTAGCTCAATGAGCATTGAAAAAAAAGTTTCTTCCGTTTATGTTGTACAAAATTTCTTCAAATGGTAGACTATTTGATCACAAATTGGGATGAATGGTACAACTACCAATTAGAAATCGTATTTATTTGTCATTCTATGTTCGTTTGCCACATGTTAACGCCGGCTATTTGTGTAATGCTAATGTCAATAGGTCACCACTGAATTGGATACAAATAATAGTACCAAAATGGCTTCAAAACAGGAACAAGGAAAGAGACCAATCAATAGCAATTAATAGTTAATTCAAGTTTATGAAACTGTTATCAAGCTGCTGGACAAAAGATCAGAGGAGAGAAAAGGATTAGCCCTGAGATCAAAGGGACTGCTATGTGCATCCATTGTGAGTCAGAACACTTAACTAACTAATCGATAGAAAACAAATTAGTTGCATTCAAATATTATATCTAGAATATTGACAACAACATGAACTTAAATATAAACTTATCGGCGGTGTACGTTAATATATAAATGCATATTTTTGCGGTTGAAGCCAGACATTAAGTAAATAGAAAAATATAG
The DNA here is from genome assembly GCA_038406195.1 of Haplosyllis anthogorgicola. NCBI lineage: Eukaryota > Metazoa > Annelida > Polychaeta > Phyllodocida > Syllidae > Haplosyllis > Haplosyllis anthogorgicola. Next base: position 4,962 of record JBCAUI010500174.1, on the reverse strand, counting down.
AACAACAACGATTCCAGATTCCGATGAGGTCAATAAAAATGAATAACAATGTCGACATGCAAACACCTGCGTTTCTCACATTCAGTGCAAAGCATGGGACATTGCAATGGTACCAAATTCGAACGAATTACATCAGTATGATAATGATCGACTATGGCGATCAAATCTTTAAATTTTCAGACATTTCTGAGGTCCGCAATAATATTGAAAGAAGGGCTATCATACAAAGAACGTTAGAATACAACAAAGGAAAGAAGCGAAAACAATACATAACAGACGCTTGAGGTAATCAGACGTCAACAAAATGGCATGATACTTTGTAAAGCAAGATATTAAAAAGCACTTTTAACGTAATTCCCCTAGAAAATAGATGGTTCACTGTGTAGCACTACAAACACAAAAGATCGTTTTACGGGAAGTCAATTCACTTAGTATACTCCTGTCTCTTTTCTTTAATGCACTGTATTCCCAAAGGATGATTAGATATAAGGACAAAATCACCGGTTCTTTCACCTGCAACTTACTGCTGTCAATAGATAAGTAAGTCGTGTGAGATGTCTTGACTTTTACAATGTGATATATTTCGGGTCAGCTTTCTAATATTAGTATGCATTATTATAGAACTACAGTTGTTTGAAGCTGGGTAGCCTATAAATATAGACCTCCAAAACATCGTCATGGAAATGTACCATCATCAAAGGACATCTACATAAATATCATGGTCCAACATGAAAAACTTCATGTAGCATGTGTAGCTGTAAGGTCTTTCTGCAAGTTGATCGTTGACATTAATTGCACCAAAGCTCATGAAGTACTAAACTATTGTCATTTCCTTTAAGTGTTCATGCGCATGCATTTCCGTGCAAGTAAAATCTCCATTAAGCACAAGTGTACATTAGTGGGACAATATTTACTACCTGTAGGTTATGGGCACTTCGGAAATAAAAAGCCAATTGAAAACATGTATCAGGAAATGAAATGATCAATAGCAATTAACAGTTAATTTTAGATTATGAAGCTGTTTTGGGGGCTTGACAATGGATCAAAGATTAAAGAGACAGCTTGACACCGTAGTAATATCCTCACAAGAAGCAGCTGATTGTTAAGGCTGCAAATCACAAAGGTCAAGAACCGTTTCAATTTGAGTGACATAATGCAAGTAGAATTGGACGTCATGCGTTAATTATAAACAGAAAATAAACACAAATTTGATGTATTTTGGCGTGTCCATCCTTCCACAGATGTAGAGTCTATATATTATAGACTTGATCTTATAGACTTGTTTTAATTCAATCAGTGACATAATTAATATATCGCATAAAGAATAGGGAACTATTGCTATTACTAGTAATTACCACCAACACTACGGTATGAACATAACATACGACAATAAAGGAAAAATAACATTTTAAATACCTTATTTATTCGTGTAGGTCGTTTTCCCTTTATGTAACGTCGTCGACTGGAAACACTCGCCAACCTAATAATTATAAAGAGAGGAACATAACCTATATAGCAATAACAATATACGATTTACGAATGTCAATATATCAGCAGATAATTGACATATTTGTTCAGGTTGATTGAACAGATCAATTTCCTTTTATAAGCCTAATTCTATGAAGCCCATAATTGAGTTACTCAGTTTCTTTCAGTTCTTAACCAAAATCAATTCACTGCCGATGATGATGAATTCAATGTATTTCTAATGTACGTGCCATAAATGTGAGATCAATATTTTTTGGGGGGGGGGGAATGACACATTTTAAAGTTGGAAATAGTAACGTAGTAGAGACAAATAAACAGAAGCAAAGTCGATATCTTTGAAGCTATCATGAATATACCAGCCATTCAATGCAATTCCACAATCACACTTCAACCGAACCTGTAAAACTCTTACGCTTTGAAAGGTACGGATATGAACAGACACCATGTAATTCACAAAAGGTCACATTAGTCCTTCAATCCTCAGAGGGCAGAGAATAATGCACAATTAGTACACTGCAGCTTCAGCAGGGTGTGAAGCTAACTGACAGTTATGTAGGATTGATGACTAGCCTGTGTTACAAAAGGTTTTATGTATACACTCATTGCTCATCATTATGGCCACACGGGGGACTTTCAAGCAATAGGAATGGCTGTTATCTTTGTTCACTCCTCTTCGAAACAATCTCCAGCATATGTTGGAACATTTAGATCATAGTTCAAGACAATATTTTCACGTTGCTTTCATTTCACGTACATTACCATTTCTAATGTGTTATACACATTATTTAAGAATCTTGGCCATACCAAAAATAGATGCTAAAGCAGCTAAAGTAATAAAACCAATTTATGCAGTTCACCTACCCACAATGGGAAAGCTTCAGCATATTATGAAAATATACCTGTATTTCGAAACCATCAGACGAAACTTTCACTTGTGTGTGATAGAGAGAAAGAAATGGGTACTCTTCGCATCTGTCAGACAAAAAGTAGCAATCACACCTCCAGTGCCAATATGGAACGGAAATGTTAGGTCATGCCTCAAGGCGCAGTTTGACCAGATGCAATCGTATCAATCACAATCCATTCTGATCCTTAACCCAGTTTTATTCAGACAGCATTCTTATCACTAATAGAACACGGTACTCTTCCACTTATCCAATGTCCATCAATCATTTCGATCCTATGTAGCTTTTGGAGACTTATTAAAGCTGGTCAACTAGTCGCTGACATGCATAAATGCACAAGTTTGTCAATTTGTACAATAGTCACAAAAAGAAATATGCCAGTGGCACAAACACTGACGGCATTTACACCCAGATGTAGTAAATAAATTCTAAATATCAGTGCCAACATCCAAATCAGAGATGTGTACATCCTTTGAAATATGTGCCCAAAGATCTCTCTTTCATCCAGGATTCTGTGACAACAGGGATTGTTACAGATGTTAGACAATCTAGACCGAGTTGATGCTTCTGATGCATCAGTGTATAGGCAGTTTACAATGACCAATATTTCCGTATTTCTATTTTCTCTCGTTCCAACGTTTGATCGTGGAAGTGAATTGGACGAACTGTGAAAGTAAATCTAAGTACTTGGATATTTCCCTGTTTTAAGTCGATTTCTGCTAGTTCTGTTCCTGCATGGTGTGTAGATACAAACGAATGGGACGTGACTATCACTGAATCCCTCGTATTTCTATTGTAATTCCTGCATCAACTCATTGTGTGAGATCTAGCATTTCATCATAAAATTCCCCTTTTATAATAGTGGAGAAGAAACGTAAAGTCAACAGGAAATGGGAAAACATAGAGTAACTTGTTTTAGAAATGTACCTCATTGACGGAATGGCAGATGTGCATGTCATTTTATCATCAACAGTTAATTCCAATACATTAAACGTTATTCCGACCAGCTTCTGTGCATTGTTACACATAGTTTGGCTATCACCATTTTCTTTTCTAGCTGTCACGTGCCATTATCCTCCATGAATTACGAGTTGCAATACAATGCAATGTAATGAATTATTCAATGATTTTTTTTTTGAAATTTAGTCTCGGCTCGTGCCTTGCATTCAAACAAAAACTGCGTTTATTAATATGAAGTAAATTGTTCGAAAAACACATTTATTACTTCTAGATAGACATGTCTTTAATGTAACAGAAGTCGACATGATCTGGGTATTCGAAAAGACGATGTTGATATCGCACACAATTTGCAAACAAGTTTTATTATGGTATGTTACTTTATTGAAACAACAAATTTCACTCTGTCTTCACATGGAAGAACAATACAACGTGAATTTCCATTGTTTCAAAAATGAAGCTCCACATACGAACATTTTCATGATTTCATGATTCATGACTGGGTTTTTTTTATCTTCGTTACTGATTTCATGACTTTGACTTCGTGAAATGACTTTTAATAAAGCAGAAAAGAAAAACACTGTTATGAAACAAAAGAGATTATTCTCAGTACTTTACACGAACTGCAGCTAACAGCGTGTATCACAATCATATCTTGTTATTCTGCGTTATTTACTGCAACGTTCTAAATGACAAAACATACACATTTCGCAACAAAATTGATGCAAGATTACATGAATGAAAATGGATTTTATCTGATGAATTTATTACATAATACTTTTATTATACCGTTACTATATCGATTGACTACAAAACTTCAGCAAATCAATGAGCGTAGACTTGTTCAATAGAAAATAGTTCTAGGAAGTGAACTGTTTTTCGATAATCTTACACGTCAAATTATTTCTGAAAAACAGCAAATCAATAGCTTTTTTTGTCTTCGCAATGGTATCTTGGTGCACATTTGATAATAAAACCAATATTACAATGAGTGATTTTTTCATCTCATTTTAAATAAATATCTTAATCATCTACATGCATTGCAACAACATAAAACTTCAATAAAGTAATCACTTTATCATTAGGAATTACGTTGTACCAGGACTGAGAGCGCACAGGGTCAAAAGCACATATCGTTCCCCAGTCAGGACTCAAGAGTGCACACTGCAATTGCACGCTATTGAGCCATGGCCGGGGAGCATGCAGATTGCATTTCATCCCTGGGCTCAAGGGCACCCACATGGATCAAAAGCACTCACTTAATTACAGTTTGACCGAAGTAGTTGAAAGCCCAATTGTTACCTAATTCTTGGTCATACATGAGCAAATAAACAGTATGCCCAAGAATGCCTTTGAAAAATGAATATCTCATATTACTCATAAATTGTAAATGGATAAAATTCCAAAATTCAAATGGAATATCAACATTTCCACCATGGAGGATGAAGATGTAATCACAAGAACCAGCCAAATCTTTGCAGAATTCAATTCGTATTCTATTTGCATATAGGGTAAGGTAACAAGCCTCTACTAGTTTCAGCCCTTTCCAAATGATGTATGGCCATGAACCCATATTCCCCTGGGAAATGGAAAATGATCTTGAGGCCCTGGA
>JBCAUI010500163.1:0-13380 GCA_038406195.1 Haplosyllis anthogorgicola | reverse complement strand
GGCGTTTACATCAAATAAAGACTGGATCAATTTTGAAGTAAAATACATCGTTTATTATTGATGCTCCGACTACTACAGGAAGGTAACGTGTGTGTTTGTCTGTAAGGCTATAACTTATGTACTGCTTGGCCTAGAAACTTCATTTTCAGCATGGTAGTATGTCCTTATAATATCTAGGTTAAGTTTGAGTAACAAGGTCATTGGTCAAGTTCAAGGTGGCAGAAATAAAAATGTCAAATTTTTGACAGTTATCTGCCAGTATCATATGTTTTAATATTTGTGAGCAATAAAGTAGGTCAAGGAAAAATATAGGCCAAGGTTATTTGAAGGTCTTTTTTTTATTCATGAATTCTTTTAATTTTTAATGCTTATGGAATTTTAATGACTTTTTGCAAAGTGGGCCTTCGACTTAAAGGCATTTCTTGTTTTTTCTAAGATTGGCATGAACGGCACTTGATGTACAAGAATTTCATGCTGTAGCTTAGTACTCTTTAATATCAGAGCAAAAGGACAACTTTCAGCAATAGTTGAAACAACAGAAACTTAAGCTCTTTTTCTCTTCACCCGAGATTGCATTTAATTCTGGAAACTCCAAATAGGATTCACATTTCATAGTTCACATCACTGCAAAATGTTGCACAGTTAATTGTTTATTTGGGTTAGTTCTTAATTCATTACATTCATTACATCTATTCCTTATAAGAATGTCTAGCAGGATACTATTTTATGCTACCTTCCATGTGTTTATTTATTGATTTATTTCTGTTAGTTTGGCTCATCAGTTACCAATTACGGTAAATGTAGTGTACTGACATCAGTGTATCAATGCACTTACTGAAAAAAGGCAATACCATTTTTCGGTCTACATCCTAATCGCAATTAAACCATGAATAGACGCCTATTATATCAATTAATCTGTCTTGGGAATTAGTCAAACTAGGTTAATTAGGTCAGGTAATTTTCATTGAAAAAAATCTGATAACTTTTCCCCAACTATGTTTATTCAAGTAAAACTGCTAATGAATCGTGAAACTTTCTATCCATTTGATTTCTATTGTATTACCATATTTGGTATATTTATTTGCATTTAACAAACACATAAAGGAAACTATGGCAACTAAAAGGTATGATCGTCACAGAATAAACCAATAGCAGCGATGATAAATAAGAAACGAAACGTCTATTGCGAAATATTCTAATGGCCTCTACGTTTTGTTTGTCTTCAGACAGCTGTATTTTAACTAATATAATTACATTTATTGATGAAGTAAAATATCATAAGGTTCAGTTCAATATCGTCTCATTGCTCTAACATCAATACATGTAACCAGCATAATTATATTTCCGTTTGCAAATCATCAACTTTCTTTAAGACTACAAGAGATCTTAAATATTATATTAGTGATAAATGCTGTATCTTACACATGGGATATAGTAAGATACTGTAAATATGTATTTCTGATTCCGCATGACTTCCTTCAGGATTGTAACTAAGATGCATCACGTTCATTGAATCTGTGGAATTCTATTTGGATTAGCTAATACCATTTGACAACCAGATTGATTATAAAGTCAACACAATTGATTAAAGTTAAGATATATTCGTGAACAGTCACTTTATTTGTGATTACTCACTTACTCCATGTATACAATATTTTCGAATTTTTCCTTAAAAGTGCAATCTTTGGTATCACTGTAGTAACATATCGTCATTTTACGGAATAGAGAAGGCTGGATGTTTTAAATGACAATGAAGATTTCTCTCTTGTTATTTTGTATTTTCTATTGTTACGAAATCATCTCTGCAACTGGTAAGTGTTTTATTTAATTGTTTGACTAAGTTATTAAATTCCTATAAGGACATTTAAACTGTGACCATAATTGTGATTTAAATTTGAATTAAGGATATGCAAAGTAAATAGTATAATTGATTAGAAATGTTATCATTGTTTTCTTATCAAATTGGGTTCCCTTTGAAATATATTATGCGGTTCTAAATCAGTTCATGAAAATTTTATTAATTTGTTAACGATAGAATTCCATACAGTGTTATTGACATGCACAAAAGCACAAATTAAAATTATATGACTTCAATGTTCTCATAAATATATCTCTCAGTTTGTGTCCTGAAGAAACAATTTAGCTGTGAGATTTTGTGTTGTAAAGATTAAACCCGTTATTTTCTCAATTAATTCTTTTTCTCTACCATGATGAAGACTGTGGTCTGGGGCAAGAGCCAGACCAGGACGGTGTATGTCAGGATTGTGCACAAGGATCTTACAGTGACACTGAAGATGCTACACCTTGCACACAATGTACTTTAGGAAGAACTACTTTAGGCACTGGTAGTACAGAGGAAGCTGATTGTGGTCGGTTTATTTTTGATATCTCGTATTTTACAACAGTTTGTCAAAAAGTTGTTAGTCTCCATAGTTTGTAGAACATCCCAAAACTTTGGAAATGCAAGCACGCACATACGAGATGTGTCCAGAAATGTACTACATATATTTCTACGTACGCATCACTTAACTACCTGTTCAGACAGTAAAAGTTGAATTGTAAGCTTAACATGAAGGTGAAAGTGAAAGAATAATACGACACAGGTATCAATTGTCAGAAAACTAATTTGAGAGAGTTTAATTTGAGTCACTTAACTATTTGGCTATTAATACTGTTGCAATGTGATAAAATTTCATCGCTATTGGGCTCGTTTTGCAGTTACGGTTCACCCTCGGCGTGATCAAGTATGAATGTATAGCAAAAATGGAAAATCGGTTTGTTATTGCTGATTTCACAATGCCTCACACAAAGGAAAATGTAGGAATCAAACTTAATAACTCAATATTTTACAGTTTGTCAAACTAACATGTATTTACCGGCCGATGGAACTGACTGCACTGCTTGTCCCTCTGATTCTACCGTTGATGCCTCGGGAACTGGATGCGGTAAGTCTATCATGATTTTCATGTTATTTGTTACGGCTGATGTACATCTCGGGAAAATGCACTTTAAAATGCTTGTTTAATATGAATTAAATTCAAGGGTTATTCTACAGTATAGTTGACTACTTTAGTTTTTTTACTGTTTTTGAAACAGAGCTAATGTTGATATTTAGAGTTATTTAACTTCCCTTTCATTCTCATTCACGAATTTAGAATGTAATGCTGGATTTAGTGGGGATGCATTAACTAGTGGATGCACAGCGTGCACAGCTGACACATTTAAAGCTACTCCAGGGAACGTAGACTGCACACCAGTACCCACAAACTCACAAGCAAACAATGACAAGACCGCATTTGGTGAGTCTCGCAATGTTCTTTTGCCTTCACTTCTCGTATCAGTCAAGGGATGGATTGCTGGGATGACACGTCGTCCGACATGCTGACTATAAATAGCTACCACGGACACACCCGCGCCGGAACAAGCTCGTTCGCAAATTATTCGCATGGTGGCCACTCTTCTTGTCTTTCTGTTTCTACTGTCGACACCTAATCGCTCGTCAGAAAATGGTTTTATCTTTTAATATAGATCTGACTGTCCATAAATGCTTAAACGCTCTAATCGAAACAGATATTGTCAGTTTTGCTTTTGATTTTAATTTAATAATTCATTACATCTATTCCTTATAAGAATGTCTAGCAGGATACTATTTGGGAGATGATACAACATGCACTGAATGTGCACCAGGGACATACAAAACAGAGATAGGAAATGATCCTACCCAATGTGAAGCTTGTCCGGGTTCTGGCACTCAAACAACAGCAAACGCGGCTAGTAAGGAAGCAAGTGACTGTGGTAGGTTTACTGGTTCCAATAACACGAAGTGACTAATCGAGGGTTTTCTTAATTTGTTCTAAGAGAATAAGGCTAATTAGCCTAATCCGAGATAACAAACAAAAATTAAGAAAATCTAATCTGTAAGCATTTTTATTTCTCAACCCACATACTAAAATGGACTGGTTTCAGGTTGAGAAATTAAGATGTGTGCACGCTAGTTTTTCTTAACTCAATTTGTTATATAGTATTAGGCTAATTAGCCTTATCCTCTCTCAGAACAAATTAAGAAAAGTCTTGAATGTTTTCGAGTATACTTTTCGAAATGTACAAGCCAGTTCCACACACTTCGTATCTTCTTTTTGTCTGAACAGTGTGCGCAGCTGGACATGGAGGCGAAGCAGTAATTAACGGATCTGGTTGTGAAATATGTGAAACAACTCAGTACAAATCAACCATAGCAAATGATGTCTGCGTAAACCTACCAGACCATTCGTCGACTGTGACAGAAAGGAATGGATTTTGTAAGAGTCTAAGACTTTTCCGTTTTTTATTGATTCATTTACCTTTGTTATAATCAGTCACACAGGTGTCCGAAATTTAAGTGTTTACGTTCGACATTTTACCTTTATTGTTTAAATTTACACGTAAAAACACTTTTCATGACTGACACATTGTTCGTGGCTTCAGACGTTTATTACGAATTTTGCGTTTTTTCTGTAGCTTGCAATGCTGGATATTACTCTGATACACCCACTTCGTGTGCCGTGTGCTCTATTGGCACTTACAAGGTAGATCCTGGTAATGATGTTAGCCAGTGTGACAAATGCAGTGATGATGGCAGTTCAACCACCGAAGGTGAAGGACGGACTGAAGTTGGTAGTTGTGGTAGGATTTTAAAAATATATCATTTCCGCCATTTGAACCGCATGCAATTCCACTTCATCAAGATAACGTTTCTTTCGTATAAGTTCAATGAAATCACCAAAAGATAAGCTGTTTGCAAATTCTGGTATTTGTAGTTTGCGAGGCTGGCTATGAGGGTTCGGGAACTAGCTGCACTAAGTGTAGCAGTTCTCAGTACAAAGATACGGTAGGAAATGGTGATTGTGAAGATGTCATAGAGAATTCTGTATCTACGTCAGATGGAAGATCCTATGGCAAGTTGATATTAATATGTAATGACGTGATGATTTGAGCTAAATAGATATTAAATGTTGTGATTTATGTAAGCGATGAAAATATAAACCTTCCGCTCAAAAAGCCACAATAGAAGGCTTTGTTTGCATAAGGGTGTAACAAAGAACGTCAAAATAGAAACATCATTTAGCTGCACTGGTAAATCTATAACAAGCACCTGTTCTTTCCCAAATAGATCTGTCAATAATTAAGTTTTTGTTTTCAAAGCACTTTTTTCGTCACCCTGAGTCAATAATGTTTATATACAATATGGATATTTGTATTGTTAATAGAATGTGAAGCTGGATATTACATGGATGGAAATGCGTGTGTCGCCTGTGTACAAGGAACGTACCGAGCAGATGTTGGAGCGATCAGTGTCGACGAATGCTTGCCGTGTTCTGACGACAACAGTAAAAACACAATACAAGCCGCAAGCTCCGCCGCAACTGACTGTAGTATGTTCAGTTTTATTATTGTCCCTCCAAGAGTATAATATGAACTGCAGAATATAGACAACAATGTTAAGTTTTGTTTGTACAAATAAAACACCAAAACAGGGCTTTCGATCAGAAAGCCCTATCTGTGTTCATAATATCTGTTCAGACCATCTCTCTGATACATTATACCAAGAAATCATACATTCTACCCCACCTCAATAGGCAATCACGTTTCCGCAGCAGTTCGGGAAAATCACATTAACCTTGTGATGGAAATTTACATGTGAATACAAAATGTACATTGAAATTAAGAACCATCAGGTGCTGCTCCCGACGAACTTTTGTTCCATGAGTTTACTATGGGAAGTCCAACATATTATCACACACTTCACTTTTAATAGGAAAAATAACGAATTTCCTAATATACCATTTGAATTGCAATGATGCCCTCCTATGACCAGTAAAACAGCTTGTTTTGGTCTAAATTACATATACCTTGAACGGCAATTCATCTCAAATAATTTACGTATTGGACCGAGATAAATCAATCATTTCTGTAAAATCCACGACCAGTTTTGTAAGCATACACCTCATTTACATTTCAACACACCTTTGGCAACAGACAAGGCTGTTCATCATCGTATCAGCTCGTGAATAGCTTCCTTTTGAAAATTTCATGTCGCTCTTCGCTATTTACGTAAAAAGTACGAGAAATTTCGTTTTTGAGAATAAAGAAACTTTCCTGCATTATTATCATCGTTATATTTATAAATGTAGAATGTAGTGCAGGATACGGGGAAGATGGAAGTGTGTGTACTGCCTGTACTGGTGATACGTACAAATCAGACATAGCAAACAGTGAATGTTTAAATAAACCAACTGATTCCACCATACCAGATGATATGAACGTCAATGGCGGAAATACGGACTTTTGTAAGTTATGCAGTGGTCATGTTGTCGGCTGCTTGAATAATGTGCGCGCATTCTTTTACTTCATGACAACCGATCTTATAAAATTATGTGTAAACTAATATTACTATTTAATAAGAATCCATCAAAATTTTTGTCTCAGAAATTAGGTGGACTTTTTCAATTTTCATAAAATTCTTTATTTCAGCCTGCAATTTGGGATTTTATAAAAATGGGGCCCTTTGTACAAAATGTGATACTATCGGTAATTATTCCAAGACGACACTGGATATCGGAGCAACATCAAGTTCTGACTGTGGTAGGTTGCACATGAGTCTTATTCAAGCATCTTAAAGAAGCCGTTCAGATGTAAAATTATAATACCGTATATGTCGCAAATGAGGCGCATGCCCTATTTATGGTGCACCCCTTTTTTCAGCTGATTTACGGAACTTTTTTGAACAGATTTACAGAACTTTTTGTTGTCATAATATGGACCATTTTGATCATTTTATGAAGTCTATCTTGTTGTTTATCTAAGCAACATGTTATAAAATTGTTCAAATGTCGTTTGTGAAACTGCAACAGAAGTTTACAATTGGAAGTGGTAGTTTTGCCACTTGCCTCCAAGTACTATGCAAAATGACGGCAAATCTGGTTTGTCGGAAACAGGTCAAAGGTATTTTGTAAATAAGGCGCACCCCTAAAATTAACTCTACGCGCAGTGCGCTTCATTTGCGACATATACGGTATATTTCCAGAACATGTACGTTTGCACTGTCCTGTGACAGTGTCTTACCTTCTAGTCCAATGCTTGCATAATAGAGTTATTAACGCATTTCAGTCTGTTCTGCTGGGTATGAAGGAGCTGCGGCTACGGTTTGTACGTTATGTTCTGTTGACACGAAGTACAAACCAGAAGGTGGCGACGCGCCCTGTCAGGCTGTACCAGACAACTCGCTGGCAACAGCAAATCGGACAGACTTTGGTAAGTCAACTCTGTAATAAAAAACCCAAATGTGCCATTTTTTGAAGAAAAAGTGAAGCAAATGAAGTAACGTAATAAGTAATTTTATCAATTTTCTCCGTTGTAGCACTTTGTATATTGTTTCAATCTCGTTTGATTTTTGCTAAATTAGATTGTGTGAAGGGATTCTATAAGGACAATGGTGAATGCACAGACTGTGATGACCAGCAGGATGGCAGCAAAACGACCGCAAATGCAGGAAGCACAGCCATTAGCCATTGTGGTCAGTTACCGTGCACAAATTTTGAAATAAACTTTTTTTCAAATGCAAAAGATAAATATTTTCAATTTTTGTTATGTAATCGAGTTGACAGTTATGTACGTTAAAACATTTCATCTTTGAGAGCGCAGTTTCTATTCCAAAAGAAGTAAAGTCCACCGGGGACTAGTTATTTGTATCAGTTGTTTCTTGACTTCAGTTTGTTCTGCTGGTTTTGGAGGAGTTGTCGCAACAAGTTGCTCTCAATGTACTGGTGAACAGTACAAACCAACAGATGGAAATACCCTGTGCGTGAATGTTCCTGAAAACTCTGCTCCGACCGCTGACTGGAATGACTTTTGTGAGTAATACCCTTGGATCGCTCTATTGCAAATAAATATTTTGAATTTCGCATCAGTTTCTACTGACAATGCTCTTTCCGGTGAAAAATCGGAACATTATGACAATGCAAACTGGTCAAAACAGCATTTCAACTTGCATAAATTTGCAAACTAAAGGAGGAAATGTTCAATCATGCCTATTTATTTTGGAAATAAAAATGTTAAATTCTATTTCACCAAAAGAAAATCTAATTCCCGAGTCGATTCGGGATGAAAAGTGTTCCACGCTGTACTACGGACGTAAAATACACCCACTGCAAAAGTTATGGAACTGTTGTCTTCTGTAACACCACTGACCACTGATAAAATAGATCTACTGAAATAATCAGTGAAATCTTCAAAATAAAACCCAAAGTGTTGCTTCATGTTGCTTCAATTTTCTTTCTGCTTGATAGAAAGTTGAATTTTTATAAACTAATAATATTTGTATTTACTTACTAAAACCATTATATCAGTCAGAGTAAATGGGGTTAGTCTGGACCTATTGCTCTGTACCTAGAATTAATAGTGGTTTCATACAGATGTTTAAGTTGTACATTAAAAAAGCCTTTCTCTCGGAATATACTGATTGTAGTAAGAAACGTTTCATTGTTCTGTAATATCATCACGCATTTGGCTAACGGATCATTCAAACACAGCAAAAGACCATTAATATGAGAATGCTTCAACTATTTATGGCTAAAGCAACATTTGAAACTGTTTCTTGAAACGGCCATAACGTTTTCTTTAAATAGACCAGTCCTCGACCCTGACGAATTCTATTTATTGTCTAAATAGTCGAATATTTATTGTCAAATATTCAGATTTGTTGTGCAAACGTTTATAAAATGTTTCTTGTGAAATCTCCTTTATCAGGGGGCATAATCAAATGCAGACGCCGCTCGAGATGCTGCACTTCACCATCGAGCTGTGTTACTTAAAAATCAACTCTTTCAATCTGTGTCAGCCAATGATTCAGGCCACACCTCAATTTTGCTTTCTTCCCACTGAATTTGAAGATTAAAAACTTTTTCCATTCTCTAGATAATTTTATGAAGTGTATATGGACAGCATTTCATAAAGATGAAATGAGCACATTACTCACACTCACCAGTGACTTGGTGCATTTCCATGAAACTTTTCAAAATAATACATAATAATTTTATCTGGAGAATAAGCCAGAAACTGTCACATATTATAGATGCTGCCATACTTAACTACAATCTGCTGCATTTAAATATCCACATGGTGCCGCCATTTTAACGATCTGCGCCAGATACAAACACTTTCCCACGAGTGGTGTCTGCATTTGATTATGCCCCCTGATTTTGTTTCATCTGCCATTTTGAATATAACCTATGAAGTCACAAAAAACCACACCAAATGTGTTACTTTCACTACTGTGAATTTATTGGTTGTTTTTTTTTTAATTTTAGAGCTTGGTGACTGTTTTTGTCATAAGAAGATGGTAAGATAACTACACGATCCGCGTTACTTTCACTACTGTAAATTTACTGTATTTGTTTTTTTGGGGTTTTTTTTCGGTATTTGGTCGGTTTTTCGGGGTTTGGTGAAACTGTTTTGTTGCGCAAAAGTATCTGATACAATTTTTGCTTTAAATAAATTCTATAAATTCAAGTCTAGCATTTTTTGTATTTCAATAGATCTGTAAACATAAAATACGAAGAAAATTACCTTCAATAGAACATACACATATAATACCAGAAAGCAAAACGAATGTGAATTGTACAGTAAACAAGTTGCTCAAGGTCATTTAGATTTTTAAAAGGATCAGGCAACAAAGGTAATTGTGCACACTAAATGGGCTGGAATAATGCTTGGGTGTCAGTGGTATGGCAATTCGTATCTCTGATTTTTAGGCCATAACCGACCTTTGGGACATAAAGCATTTATGCGATGTCTTGTGCATGAAAAATAAGATTATTCATAACTTGCTGTAATAGTCTAAATGTAAATCTGTCTCTGTACCAGTATATTTCTAGAATGACTTAAAATTGCGAAAAATATTCTTGTTCATAAATTAATTATAGATTTTTATTTCATGTAGAATTACATTTTCAGTATTTTATGTTTTATGTACTCCTTCCAGTACACAATAATCGTATATTTTTGGAAACGAAGACCAACACTGTTGGGCATGATTCTAGTCTTTCCACTGTTGGGCTTGACTCTAATCTGTCCAGCACAACGGTGGGGTGGGGTGGGGGTGGGGGTAGGCCAGAAATGCAATTTCCATATTCGGGGCATGAACCTCAAAAATCGAAAACTCTCAATGGTAAAGCTCATGAACGATTTTTTGTAATTTTCACAAATTATATACTAACAAAACTCGTCTTGGGCAAACTGCCCACTTTTCTTGGAAAGAGTGATGACAGTAGATGACAGTATATTCGTTCAATACACTATAAAATTAATGGTAAAAATAAATTTCGTAGTTTGAAGTTCAATTGGATTAAGCTGGCCCGAAAGAAAGTTCGCACGAGACAAGTTTTACTGCAGTTGATTTACCAGATCTCATCTATTTCAATAAAATACACAGTTATCACTTCTAAAACGTAAGTCTGTGCGTCACATAAATATTTAACTTGCGGCGACCCTGACCTCGTCATCTCATCTGTATCATCTCTGCATCAAAATCATTAGACCATCACAAGTAGCGATACTCTCAGGTAGTTTAAAGAATGCAAAACACAAACGTTACAAATTTGATCCTTTACTTACAAAGACTTAATCGAGGTTTTTCCTAATCTGTCAGATCTAGCAGGTCTGATTACTTTATTACTTTAATAATTTCAGTACAAATTAACAAAAATACGACATACATTGTTCATTACAATATTTAGTCATCATACATGATTTAACTGTAATTACAAACAACACATGACCTTTCTTGTGTGATGAAGTCAACCAAATCTGACAGATCTGTCAGATCTGACGGAAACGCAATTAGGAAAAACCTCGAATAATTGGTATAAACGGGGTTTTTTTAATTGTAAAGGGAAAAAGTTGAAGTCGCTAAAATAGACACTTGAATCCTTGGTTCTTCGGTTTTGAAACACATTCCGTACTACACACTCAAGCACATTCAATCGATAATAATAATTTCAGTACAAATTGGGAAAATACGACACACATTGTTTATTACAATAATAATTTTATTTATTTGTTATTACAAAAAAACATGACCTGCCTTGTATGAATTACGATGGCAACCAAATTTGACAGATCTATCAGATCTGACAGAAACTAAATTTGGAAATAAAACCCCAATAACCAGCTAGACTTTCAAAAGCTACATATTTGGTCATGGCGTTAATAAAACGACCTCAGAAGACATTTTTAACATCCTCAATAACACAGCTTAATAAACAACATAACCAGTTGCTGGTTCTCGAAATGTATTCTCAAACGAAAGCATTAATTTTATTTTATCTATTTACTTCATGTTTTGAGATATCTATAGTTTCTTAGGCAAAAATTGTTTTCATTGATTCATACAGATCAATAGATACAAATAAAAGAATGGCTGTCGACTGGACCCCTATGTACCACCATTTCTTTCAATGACGAAATATATATCTAGAAATTTAATTTCAAATGGACGCATCACTTCAAGATGAACTTGACACGGTGTTTTAGATGTTTAATAGTATTAGCTGTATTTGGTGTGTATGCTAAATATTTAAAGGAAAACTTAAGACATTTTCCTAACTTATCTACAAATCATGGATCCTTTAAAAATGTTGAGGAAATACCTCGGATTATTCACCAGTTGTGGAATGATAAGTTTGTACCCAAACCCGTTGTTCCACACATGGAAACGTGGGTTAATCAACATCCAGACTGGCAGTATTGGTTCTGGACCAAAGAATCGCAAGAAAAGTTCGTCAGAGAGAAATACCCCGAATATCTTAAACTTTATCAGGGCTACCACCTAGATATTCAAAGGTCAGATATGATTCGGTTTCTGATACTCTACGAATTCGGTGGAATGTACGCGGATTTAGATATGGAAGTACTGAAACCCTTGGACGACATTGTTCGAGGCAAGTCGTGCCTACTGGCTGCTGCAACAGAGGAAGTGGCCACTGTCTTTCTGGAAACAAACCAGACATTCATAACCAACAACGCTTTGGTGGCTTGCAGACCTGGTCATCATCTAATAAAACTGATCCTGGAGGGTTTTCGTAAAAGTAAGGACAACAAAGAAGTAATGACCAGCACAGGGCCGTTGTTTCTTGACTCAGTTGTTAAGAATTACATTAAAACAATGGCAAGGTATGCAAATACTACAATACAGATGAAAAGCCAGTTTAATGTGCTTCACATTGTTACAAGAGATACTGCAGATGATGTGCACATCGCTCACTCTGAATATTTTTTACCCAACTTTGCTCCCATTCACATGCACATCATGAGGACAAAATGCAGTCACATCCTACAAGAACGCCGAGGTATGTTTAAAAAATCCGTGGAACTACAAGATCAGAATAGAAAAGCAATATGCGCATCTCTAGAAAAGGTTAATTATACGAAAAAAGCAACTTCAAAATCGTACACATTCCACCACTGGATGGGATCGTGGGTGCCAAAAACTGGTTGGGTAGATGGACACAAAAATGACAGTCATAATGGAAATTCTGATCATGTCGATATTGAAATGCTTCTAAGAAAGTGGAAAAATGGGCAGGGTAGACATTCTGCGACACACCTTTCCTAAGATAAGTATTTTATCTTACCCTGAGAAGTCTTGCAGATCATGTTTTACAAACAGATCTATGGCATGCCCAGAGCAGGCTTTGAGACAAAATTACCACAGTAAAGTCTGTGTGAAGAGAAAGGTCAAAATTAAAATGAAAATCCCTTCGCTTGACGGAATCTTTGTCTTGAAACAGACCACATACAATTGATTTTAATTACAACAGGCTGCTGAAAATTCCTGTCGTTAGAGACAACTTTTCTCTTCACAGGCTTTCCTTTCAAACATATCTTGTTTGCAGAGGGTGAAATTCTTATCATTTTGGAACAATAGCACATCAAAAGCACAGTGTAAAACTCTTTCTTTCTCTCCTTTGGTCTCTCCCTTTCCAAAATGATAGGAATTTCAGGAGCTGGAGCAATATTATTCTTTCTTTAGTTTCATATTTTCCTTGATAATTTAGGCGTTGTTAATATTACTACATTACTTTGCTTTGTACGATATTACGTAAATAAACGTTATAAAACGTTATACAAACGTTTAATCGCCTAACCGTCTAATTACTGACTGACTGTTACGATGTTGCAATCTGAGTACCAATCACATTACTCTGAGAAACAAGGAACAAAATATATAAACTTGAATGGTTTATTGATTTCAATTAACAATAGAATTTGTATGATCAAAGAAATAAATAACAATATACAAATTATTTAATTTGGCCCTGATCGAACTATTTCCCCCTTTCCCCT
>JBCAUI010500152.1:0-13381 GCA_038406195.1 Haplosyllis anthogorgicola | reverse complement strand
CTTATATCGATATCCCGCTTATATCGATATTTTTTTCCGCGCCAAAAATATCGATATAAGCGGGGACGAGTGTAATTTGCGCCCCGTCAAAGAGCCCCTTTATGAAATACCGCCCAGGTAACTTAAAAGTCCTTAATATATTATGTACACATATCGCTGTAGTTATTATGCAATCAAACACTTTTCGAATTGTGCTATTCATACTGAAGACCCCGCATTCTCATGCTGTGTAAACGCATTTGCGTAAATAAATAGGAAGTTGCAGATATGTCGAAAAATCAGCACTTTAACCTTTGTGATATTGTGCACTGCGTGCATTTTGCTGCTGAAAAACATAAAGAGCAAAGAAGAAAAGATCCTAACAAGACACCATATATTAATCATCCAATAGGTATAATTATAATATAATTATAATATGATTGTTGCAAGATATGAGGAAAATCAACAAAAATAATATCAGTTTGTGTTTGAATCGTGAATGTAAAAAGTATTACATTTCTCGGTCGTATAAATGTATCAATATCATCTTCTTGTACATGTAGGTGTTGCACATATTTTGACAAATGAAGCAGACATTGATGATCCATCGGTTATAAAGGTACATGTACACACTTTTGTCAAATAGGTCATCTCCATGGGATTACAGAGTAGTACTCAGTACCCACTTTTACATAAAAGCTGGTTCAGTAGATTGAAGCATACGGTATTAAAAGTGCATTAATTGTGGGGAAAATGATAATCAAAGCATGCTTCAATGTATTAATAGGCTGCATTGTTGCATGATACTGTAGAAGATACAGACACCACATTGGAGGAACTCACTCAAGTCTTTGGTGATGATATCGCAAGTATGTTAATAACGATAAAGTTAAGATCAAATGAAATGATGCATGCATTTCTAATAAAATGTATGCATGAGTGTAACAGATATCGTTATCTGTGCATAATGTGTCGTAACGTTCTCGTGCGTAAAGCCCACTGTACGCACCACCATCTGGCATTGTTGGAACCGAGCAAGGAGCAATGGATACTCTAATAAAGTTACTCATTTAATATAAATTGTTTGTCTACGTTCCACACGGCAAAACATCATATGGTGTTAGAAGAAACAATGAGGAGCCTTCAGAGAAACAATTGAGTGTATTTTTAGACAATGGCGGAGCCTTGTCTGGCTGTGAAAATTAGCTAAAGTGATGACATTGAAAATTCAAAACGGAGGATCCTTGCTGGTTTACAGAAAGTGAACCTTTTAACTTTCAACTATTTTTATGCACTTTTAAGACATTTTCATCTAAGAAAAATCATCTGAACTTTGTTCCAGATACTCACAGGAGCACCAACATTGTATATATAAGTAGGTATCACCATTATATTATGATTTTCGAACTTTGAGGCAGAGTGACAATCATTTCAGCAGCCGTTCCAACAACAGTACAGTCATTTCAGCCTTTCTAAAGACTCAAACTTCATTTGGCTTGGTATTTTCTACCACCACAAAATTTTATTTTGGCAATATTTGCATTTCCATGCATTCCACAGCTGAAGTAGAATTTCTTCCAAAAGTGACAGCTGTTTGTTTATATTGTGACATTTTGTATTGTAACCCCAACAGTTAGAAGTCACTTTGTCGTCATTTATATCCACAAATCCAAGTATTTTTACCCGTTTGGTCAAGGTTTTGACCCTATCATGATCACGTATCCTTTGTATGAATGCGTGGAGGACACCATGGCGGTGGTGATCCTGGTCGGAAATCACGCAAAGATATTCATGGCATTGAAGATGCGATCATTTCAGTTATGACTCCATCAGCGTGATCAGTAAGGTATCGTTTAAGACAGGGGTATATGCTTCTATACAGGAGAAGGTCTTGTTTGACAAAATCAGTTCTGAATTGTCATTGCATTACAAACATATTTTAACTGATCTCAAACTGCACAACAAGGCTGGTAACAATTGTATAACATGGTTTGAGCTTGATACGGGAGCCACCGGTAATCTTTTGCCGTTATATGAATTTCAGCATCTGTTTCCAGATCTTACTATCAAGGACTTAGTGAAGTCGATCAACAAGAATGTTACTCTGGAAGCCTACAATAAATCCGAAATCAAGCAGTTAGGTACAGTGCGTCTCACTGTAGCAAACAGTAAAATTTCAAAGTTGTGTGAGTTTTACTTAGTACCTGATCAATGTAAGCCAATTTTAGGTTTATCTGACTGTGCCTACCTGGGAATGCTATCTGTCAACTGTCCCATCACCAACAGCTGGTGTGACAGAATGCCAATGAGCTCAGATCCCAATGTAAATTCAGTAGAGCTGGATGTCGACGATACTGGTGTGAAATCCCAGATTAGCACCTGCACTTTGACAAAGGACAAAATCATTAATGACAGCAAATACGCTTATTTATTTTCAGGTGTGGGGCAATTGCCGATCAAGCCAGTAGAGATAAAATTAAAAGAAAATTCCATTCCATTCCAGGCTGCACCCAGAAGAGTACCAATAGCATTACAGGACAAGTTTGCTGATGAAATCAAGTCAATGGAGGAACGAAGTATCATATCTAAGTTGGACAGAGATACTCCAACTGAGTGGCTTAATTTGTATGTAATAGTCAAGAAACCAAACGGCAAGTTGTGCATTTGTCTTGATCCAACAACACTCAATGAATATATATTACGTCCTGTTTGCAACAGCACTACAATCGATGAAGTTTCTCACAGCTATGTTAACGCCAATCGGTGTTTACATGTTTAATGTTCTTGCAATGGGTCTTTGTAATAGTGGAGACTTATTTGAATCTGCACGAGACCAGTTACTTTCACATCTTACAGGTGTAACCAGAATCCCTGACAATTTACTAGTATACGGAGAAACATAACAGGAACATGATACCAATTTGATTAATTTCCTCGATATGTGTGTAGAAATCGATCTTCACTGCAACCCCTATAAAGCGCGCATCAACTGCAGTGAGCTACCATTTTTTGGGATGTTTCTTACAAAGCAAGGCATCAAGCCTGACCCCAGAAAGGTGGAGGAAATTAGGAACTGGCCTATTCCCGAAAACGTTACGAAACTTTTATCATTTCTAGGATCTGTTACCTGGTTGTCGCGTTTCATTCCAGATCTTGCAAAGCTGTCATCCGCTCCAGTAATTGACAAAGAAAGATGTTCTGTTTATTTGGACGGCAACACATGCACAAGCATTTGAAAACCTCAAGCTCAAGATAACTAATGATTGTCTTATTCAGTATTTCAACCAAAAACTGCCTGTATATGTCAAAACCAATGCTTCAAAATTGGGACTGGGAGCCGTGTTACTCCAGCCCAATAGTGAGTTGAAAAATGATGCAAAACATGATGAAGTACCAACCAACCTGAGACCTGTCACTTACACAGCAAAGTCATTATCCAACGTGGAGTCTAGGTATGCAAACATAGAATGTGAATTATTAGGTTATTATTCTCGTTAGAGACATTTAAGCATTTTGTATATGTGCGCAAGTCAACTGTTATTACAGATCATAAGCCGCTTACTTCTCTGTTCAAGAAAAATGTTACTAACACTAGTCCTCGTTTGGTTAGAATGTTACTTTGCATTCCAGACTATGACTTTGACTGTCTTCCAACCAGGAAGAAAGATGTTTTTATCCAATGTGTTATCAAGATTGCCGTCGCACAATACAGTGGATGGTAAAAACTCTGAATTGTCAGATTTAAATGTGTCAATTAATGACATAGATGTTAACATTTCTGAATCAAAAATTTCAGAGATACAATCAGCGACGAATGAGGATCCAGATCTGCAGGTCCTAAAGCAGTACATTTATGATGGTTGGCCTTCTTTAAAATCTGAATGTGTCAAGTCCGTTCAGCCTTTCTTTGATTTCAGAGATGAGTTATGTGTAGTTGACGGCATGGTCCTGAAAGGAACTCGAATCGTAGTACCAGTCTCACTCTGAGAAGATGCATTAATGAAATTACACACTGCACACCTTGGTGTAACAAAAACCATTTTACATGCACGTACATGCGTATATTGGCCTAATATCAACAAACACATCAAAGAGATGATACAGAAGTGTCAGTCTTGTCAGGAGAACCAGAACAAACAACAGAAAGAACCACTTATTCCATCAGTACCCAATAAACCATGGGACACGCTCACCAGTGATAATTTTGAATTTCAGGGTAGATCGTACCTTGTAGTGGTGGACAAGTATTCAAAGTTTGTCACTGACGTCTCATATCGCATTCTGCGGAAGAAACTTTATCCCGCATGATATACATTTTTAGCAAATTTGGTCTACCATCCAAATTGAGGTGTGACCGGGTTCCAATTTTACATCGTCTTATTTCTTGCAGGGAATGAATGATTTAAACATGAACCTTAGCTTTTCAAGCATGTATCACCACTCTGGGAATCCAGCAGAATGAGCTATCCAAATGGTGAAGCATATTATGAAAAAGTCAGAAGAAACATGGCGTTTAGGTTTATTAGAGTACCTATGTACACCAATTTCAGATGCCCTTGCATCGCCAGTGAAATTACTCAATACCCGCAAATTTAAAGGCTTGTTACCATGTTTTGACAATTGTAGAAATGATGCGGTCCAAGATGAATTGCAGATGCATGCCAACAAGAACAAATTTTACCACGATTGTAATGCGAAAGCTAATGCATTAGAAATACTTCTTGTAGGTGTGGATGTTATGGTCTTCAAAGACAGAAAATGGCTAAACAGCCGTGTCATGGAAAGACAAGACAGAAGCTACAAAATCCAGATACTCTCTGGTAACATAATTTCATGCAACAGAATCGATATCCGTCGTTCCAAAATTCCTTTTCACTTGCAGGTTAAACGGGAGATTCCTATAACTAAGCCTATTGTTTCAAAGGAATTGCCGGATAATCCTGTTAAATCTCAATCTAATCCAAATACAGTTACAAAATCCAAAAGAGTTGCGCTGAAGCCAGCGAGTAATGCTGCAGCAACTGCTACAAGTAACCAAGTAACATGGTCTGGATGTTCAGTTGTTCCACCAAAGCGATTAGATTTATAAATGTATATATTATTAATTCCTACATGTGTGTCATCATTATAGTGCTATTATTGTGTAACATGCAAGTAATGCATTTAAATGTTTAAACGTTTATTTAACAGTGTCATCATTATAGCTGTATGTGACTACAATGTATCCATTCTTCAAGACAGCAAAGACGCCACCATTCCTTTCCTTTATCTGGGGTGAAGATCAGAATATCAGGATGATCAGAGTATCAAGACAACAGGAATTAATCTGTGATTTGAACTTTCAGACCTGTTCAACAGATCTACAGACACTAACGGTAATGCGTACCATTATGTACAATTGCGTATCACCAAATATGCATTGTGTATCCTGTATATAAGTTTCAAAGTGCGTTTAGAAGTAAGGACTTGGATTCCATCTTTATCTGTAATATTTGTTTAGCTTTATTTCAGAATTTTATGGCTTAAACAACCAGCTATGTAATCGTACATACATGTATCTCAGGTGAACTCTGTATAAATAGAAACACGCACAGTGTAGTTATGCACTATATTGTCACGTAAGTCGTATATTCTACGCATTCTATTGTGTTACTTTAGTTATTACCAATGGTTTCATTTGTAATCATGTCCATATGGCAACAGATCTGTATATTTGTTTCCAGCAAGCGTTTAAATGTCAAAACGTCTATCTGCGACCTTTTACATCGTATCTATTTAAATATTGTTATTTTCCATTAAAGGTGAGATGTAACAGATATCGTTATCTGTGCATAATGTGTTGTAATGTTCTCGTGCGTAAAGCCCACTGTACGTACCCGCTGTACGCACCGCCATCTGGCGTTGTTGGAACCGAGCAAGGAGCAATGGACGCTCTAATAAAGTTACTCATTTAATATAAATTGTTTGTCTACGTTCCACACGGCAAAACATCATATGGAGGTCATGTAAACTACAATTTAACATAAATTTTGCATGAATTTATTAATTTTAGGTTTAGTTAACGAGGTAACAGATGACAAATCATTACCAAAGTTAGAGCGAAAACGACTTCAAATAGAGCATGCACCTCAAATATCACATAGGGCAAAGCTTGTTAAATTAGCCGATAAATTATACAATCTGAGAGATTTAAATCGAGCGACTCCCGAAGGATGGTCCGAGGACAGGGTACAGGTAACGAAAAATAAATCTTTCCCTTTAATTCATTGACATGAACTTTTGTAAACACTCCAAGACTTCATTTTATTGGCATACAAAATGGCTTCGTAAAAGCGTCTAGTGCCAAGCAGCATTTTTCCGTGCATTGATCTTGCCGTTAAATTAATTTTTTTTTTATTACAGGAATATTTTGAGTGGGCAGCAAAAGTTGTGAAAGGGCTCAGAGGTAGTAATACTAAATTAGAAGAAAAACTCGATTATTTGTTTAAACAAAGGGATGTGTTACACTGAGACGAATAATTTATTTACTGCCTTGTAAGGAAAATAGGGCAGCCACTGGTGGAGACTTAAATAGTGAAATGTAATTCTACAAAATGAAGATAAATTATGCATATGTTCATGTGCATTTTAATTTAGATAGCGACTAATATTTGCAATGGAGTTATGACTAATCAGCTGCCTGTACCTTACGTCACAAAAGAAATATACTTTGAAAATTAATTTTGTTTCTCCTTATTACAATCACCCGATATCAACTAGATTTAAAAACTACCATGCACAGTGAAGTTTTCACTCCTGATTGAATCACCATTCACTGAATGAGTGATTGTCGCAGTTCATGCTAGAGCTGCCATCCGATATTCTAATTGGGTTTTATTCGAAAGTTTTCAACACTTTCAAATGTCGGAAAGAGAGTTACAAATATTCGAATCTGTTTTTCAATCTACATTTAAATACTGTACAAGCACGCAAGAAAGAAATCAGACATACCATCACATGCCCTTCAAAGTTTTACTAAATACGGGAATTTTTAAGGCGGCAATCGAATTTGTCGCCGGTGTGGAACTTTGATGCGTGTACACATGTATCTTCAATTCAAACAACAGAAATAAGAAAATTTTCAAATATCCCAACGTTATCTTAGATTTTATTGAGACATTCGGATCATTGATATCTTGGAAAAGGACGTTTGTGTGTGCACAAGACGTCATTTCCATTGTTCAGTGATCACTCAAACACGCATGTTCGGTGGAAGCAAACTTACACGAACGTTATGGTACGATGTTGAACTTTGTTGTTGGCTTTGAATGGTCAAGGATTACTTGCACCCAGGGGTGGCAATTGGAACAGTTTGACGGAGAGATAACCTAATTCATGATGGAAAATTTTTGGATTGTATAATTTGAAATTATCTGATCATTCACTTGGATTAAATTCTTAAAAGAACACTCCATTGCACATAACTTGTACATGTGCAAAGTTGTGTTACTTGGATTTAAAGATTAAAGGAACACTCCCAGAACACTCCATTGGCCATAAGTTTGAGACGCAAAAATTATGTTAACTTTTGGTTAAACTAGGGCAACACATAGGTTAATTTCCATCCGCTGCATAAAAAAAACGAATAGTGAATACATTACATAAACGTCTTTGCAAATACTAGCATTTATATATACATGTATTTGCATTTTAAAAAGCGAAAACCCACAGATAAATATATTCATGAACAGTTGTTTTCGTGCAGAAGTAATAACGTAACCATGCAAAACAAACTGGAAACGACAAGATTGCATTTCTACATGCACCGAGTTTTCCCCAAGCAAATGTTTGTGAAATTGTCATTAATATATGTGTACTCCTGTACACGATATATCACGGGGTTTTATTTTTCATTTTAACATTACAAATAAATGCAATTTCATTTGCTATTATTTGTTTGGTTAGCAATAACGTACGTACTTCATATGTACTGGAACAAGTGGAATTGGACTTAAACTACGCACGCGTAAGGGTTATGAAAACACGCCGTTAGTATAAGCTGATCGACATGTTTTCGGTGCAAACGTGTTTTAATAAACGGGTTTGAGCTCTAATGAAATGGCTGTAAATAAATATAAAATGTATATTTATGTCTTTAGCGTTGGGCTCATAGGCTTAACATTACGGCGTTAGGGTTGGTGCGTTAAGGACGGTGCATTAAGGGTTATGAAAGCGCGCTGTACGAGTTGACTGACCACCCACACCTTTGATAATACATATATAAAAATGTTATATTGCACTGTTATATGAACTGTTATTGATGTCTTTGTTGAAAATCTTCCATGAACGAACACAGTTTCTGGACGTCGTCAACCGTTAAGGCATTGTACATTGAAACCCGAATGCCACCGACAGATCTGTGTCCCTTGAGTGAAAACATTCCCAGTTTTGAAGCTTCATCCACGAATTGTTTCTCCAAGATATCCACACCTTCAGGACTACCAATTCTAAAAATTGCATTCATTCTGCTGCGACAGTGATCTTCCACGGGTGCACTACAAGAAGTAAAAAATAGGATAAATTTTATTGCAGTGTACACGACAGAAAACTGAAAGAAAAACAAATGTATGACACTTTTTACTTTCTCGCTAAAAAAACATGTTACATGTACTTACCAATAAAATTTGTTGGAATCATCAATTGTCTGGTAAAGTGCCTGCGCCTTTAATTTGCTGTTTTCTCTCATGCCTGCGGCACCACCTTCTTCCTTAAGCCATTCTAAGACCAAACCCAAAATGTAGATGCTAAAATTACAAACACAAATATTGATAAAATATATCATTGACTTCAAATGCATATTTAACATTGCACATAGCATATGTTAAACAACATCTGAAGTTTTAGTTAAAATCTGGTTTATTCACAATGTGTGTCGATGCACAACATTTTCCAGACAGGATCTACATGAGAATAAATAAAAGCGATTGTCGGTATTGCATCATCCTAAAAGCGTATTGTTGACATTGCATCATCCCATAATACATGTAATGTTTTGTACGTTTCTAATGATATTACTCGCGCATAAAAATATCACTGCCATTACGAACATAACATGCGGTATGAAGGGTATATTCTAGTACATGTATTTGTCCCCTTATTAGGAAGAATAGACCATATTAGGAATAATGTCTGAAACGCATGCAAATGAGATGAATGGCCTTGTCCCTTATTTGGAAGAATTCTCCTAATATGGCAGATAGGACATGGCTACAGTATGACCGGTTAAAACTTCTTCATTAAAAAAATATTTTGCAACATTAGTAAGACTTAATTCTCTCAGGAAAGGATAAAACAGGGAACATACTAGCAAAATTAATATAAATATACTGAAATGCAACATATTTGTCCGTCCTGATTATACATTTTGGCATAGGAAAATTTAACATGCTACGTTCACGTGATAATTCTTCAGCCGCCAGACAGGCCACGTGGTGTTCTCATGAATATCTGTCCCATATTAGGAAAATGTCAACATACGGTAGTCTGCCATATTAGGGATGGACCCTGCCCATGGCCGCCATATTTGGCAAACTCCCTTATTTGGAAACTGTTCATTCCCCATATTAGGAAATTATAAACATGCCGATGCCGATTTACTACAAACGTTTACGATCAAACGTTTCTGCAAAGAAAAACAAAACCTTGGGTGTGAAATCTCTTTGTTATATGTAGTTTGTGAAATTTTACCTGTACGTTGGGGGTGTATTGTACAGGGAGTTGTTCGCCGCCTGTATCTTGTAGTCAAGGATTGAAGGGCATTCTTTTGCAGCGAATCCGATCAGATCTTCTCTAATAATTACAACAGTAACACCTGCACAGCCGATATTCTTCTGAGCTCCACCGTAAATGACACCGAACTGGAAAAACAACAACAACAACAAAATTAGGTTCCAATTCAGTCATTCGGACTTTATTTTACGAATCAATTTCAACGTTAATATTTATAGCCACGAACCTTTGATACATCCACTGGTCTTGAAAGGATATTGGAAGACATGTCACACACTAAAGGCACACCATTTGTTTCAGGTATGAAATGAAATTCCACACCTGCAACATAATATTATGGAACTTTTGAAAAGGCTTACCTGGCAGATTGCACAAGTTCTCCCAACTTTAATAATTTCAAACACATGAAGTTAAGAAAAGTACCATACCGTGCACTGTTTCATTAGCGCAGTAGTAAACATACGAAGCTTCGGGATTAAGCTTCCAGGTCGAAGGAACCGGAATGTCAGTGTATTTGTCTGTTTTTGGTAGGACCAAGTTTACTTTTCCATATTTTTCAGCTTCCTTGGCACCTTTAGCAGACCAGGTTCCAGTGACAAGGTAATCAGCTGTTGCTGAAGGCTTGAGCCTCATCAAGTTAAGAGGCACTGCGGCGAATTGTCCGTTGCCCCCGCCTTGTAAGAACAGTACCTTGTAGTTCTCAGGAATATTCCTAAAATACCAAGGAACTTATTAAGACCACTAGTTCTTAGCCCGTCTGTTGTCGAACCCGTGAATCTTGTGATCTTGGTGGTCAGTGCACTTGTGCTGGCACTGAGCCAACAATTATCAGCCTTTTCCCTCTTCTGTTAGTCATCACGACTGTTTGGCAAAGATATTGA
The DNA here is from genome assembly GCA_038406195.1 of Haplosyllis anthogorgicola. Classification (NCBI taxonomy): domain Eukaryota; kingdom Metazoa; phylum Annelida; class Polychaeta; order Phyllodocida; family Syllidae; genus Haplosyllis; species Haplosyllis anthogorgicola. The sequence goes on along the minus strand of JBCAUI010500152.1, from coordinate 2,753 downwards.
CAATCACATACACGGGAAGAACTTTTATTGGAAAGCTAAAACATTTAGAAACGCAAAGTGAATGAAACTGCTTACATTAATTCCCTGAGGTTAGACTCCGTAGTATTTATAATTTTTGAGAATTCTGCTCCACGATGACTCATTTCTAAAGTAAAATAACCAAAGTCAAATGGTTGTGCACTGGAAATTAATATGCATAGCTAAAAGGCAATAATTTCAACGAAAGGGCAAGATTTCAACAGGTCCTTACCCATAACACCAATGCCGCTGTTGGCGTAGTTCAGCATTTCTTTTTGAGCCCTCTCCATGACCTATTCGCAAGAACCGAGTTAATGGAAAGTTTAAGGTACAAATATGAAACAATGGTGAAGGTTCCGATGGCGCCTGGATGGTGGAAATTTCCACTCTATAGTTGAAATCGGTGGAAAAATACTGAGTGCAAATGTGATATTTTCTGTTTGTTCTCCCTCGTGTAAATCAGGACAACTGAAATTTTGCTGCTGATAATTATTGTAACAGTTAATCAAGTGTTGCTCGAGTTCATTACAGGGCAATTTGACAGCCAATTATACAAAGGCATCAGCATCATGTCAACATCTGATATGTTTCGTCCTTGTAAATAGTTCGCTTTTTCATTTTTCCCGAAATCATATTAATTTTTAACTATTTTTCTTGTGCATCATGATAGAACATTGATAATACTGGCGCAAACTGTTAATAATCCAAGACCGATGCATCAGCATTAGCAACTGATCAGAAAGAAAGAAAAAAGTATGAATGAAAATGTGCACAAACCTTCTCTGGGAGCTTGGCAGGTCCTGGAGCGAAGTTGACGACTTTGAATGACGACATTTTCTTGTACTTAAACAATGTTAAAAGGTATACTGCACCAAAAGGATGAAAGTAAAATCCTGCTTAAGTACGCAACAATTGGAGTGAGTGTTCAGCAAATGGGACATGAGAAATGTGGGCAAGTGCTTTATGTTTATGTCAAGTCACGTGACTAGTGAATGGTCTATCAGTGGCTGAGAGATAAAAGTGTCACGCTCCGCTTACAACAGAGGTGAGAGTAGGGCTCAGTCGATCCATCGAATATCCGATCGATCGATGAATCGAATAACCGGGATCGCCGAGATGGGATAAATACCACTATCCTTCACAATGGCGAATCCAGGATTTTCCATAGGAGGGGGTGCCCCATTAAAATTTTGTTAAATATTGTAAAATATGCAGCTCGTTTTCATAAACTTAACGCTCACCCGTTAATGCAACAACAAGCGTTAAATGTTGGTTTATTGCCTAACGCTACAAGCAGCTCATTTTTGAGAAGGGACACAGGTGCATATGTGGGCAAGATATGAATCTATGATCCATAGTGTACTCGGCACAACTGACCTATGGACAATTTATTGCAGATCAACAGACAGATTGCCTTACCTGATACTGTAAGCTGAGATCCAGATTCATTTAGAACAATTGATGTTGTAATTACAATTTAAAGTGGAGCCACAAATGGCCTTTGGTCAACAGATTTATAGCTTGAAATAATTAAACATGACGTGCAAACATGTTTAGGACAGTTACAGTATTTAACGTATTAAACGTACAATAGGATGTCGCAGCTCCCTGCAACGAGAAACTCTGTATCTGTGATGTTCTTGCCGGTGGTAACAGAGACAAACAGATGATTTAAATATGAAACTTTATTTGAGCCTCCATTGCTCCATGCTCGATTCCAGTAACTGCCAGGGGGCCAAAGGCGTTAGAACGTAAGAGACGTTACTTTACGTTACGACACACTTTACACAACTGAACGATATCGTTACAGTATCCACACCAGCATTCACAGTAACAAATCATTCACGGGAGTTCACATACAAAATTCCAGCTTACCGTGTTCGACTTTACCAGAAAGAACTGCAATTGAATTCTCCAAGGATTGTAAATACTTGCGAATGTCCCGATTTCTTCTGATGGATAACAAGGTACCGAACATCGATTACAAGCTGTTGCAGTGTCTGACCTCTGCGAAAAAGAAGTGAGAATATTAACGGTAGGTGGTGTGATCGCTAGGTGCGCAGTCTCTTGACGCTAGGTGTCGTAACACAACCTTGGGGAAGTTCAAGGGCATATAGATAGGTTCTCCTTCCGTAATCTCGTGCACTCTCACGGCTGACAACAAGGTACAGTAAATGTTTCACTACAAGATCTAATTGCCGATAAGTACTCTTCATGCATCTATGTAGTTATACAGTATATCAATGCATGTCGTACAAACTGAGAGGGGAACCAAATGTAGCACCTTCCATAAAAGGGAAGGGTGTTTGCATGCAGTAAAAAAATTGAGTAGATTTTAAGGAGGATGGGCCCTCTTCACTGCCGTAAAGTGGTGTGATTTTACCAACTTGAAAAGAATGCATTTAATTGCAGTTATAACATTTCCTCTACTATGTCATACACAAAAATATATAAATATGGTCATGGAAATTATTTGCAACAGGAATAAGCATCCTTTTGCAGGGGCGGATCCAAGATTTCCTGTTTGGGGGGGGGGCACCCGGCCCATTGGCGGGGGTGCCACTCCTATTTTTGCCCAAAATTTAGTGGAAAGTGCATGAAAATGAAAATTTGGGCTGTTGGGGGGCGCCCCCCTGATCCGCCAATGTTTTGTAATGCAACAAAAATGATAAAGGCCCAGGATGCATTTACATTTTTTTTTAAAATTTTGACCTTAACTGAGGATTACCATGCAT
>JBCAUI010500151.1:0-26551 GCA_038406195.1 Haplosyllis anthogorgicola | reverse complement strand
TCATTTTCATGCAGTTTTTGGGGATTTTTGTGCTAAAATCGGGTAAAAATTGGGGCGCCCCAAGGTTGGCGCCCCCCTACGAGAAATCCTGGATCTGCCACTGTTTGTGTATTCAGATACAAAAGGTACAAAATAGGGTTCAACAGAACATCGTTTATGGGTAAAAAATAATTCCATGCTGTTGTTTTGGTGTGCTATTGTTTCCGAACTGATAAGAATCCCATCATCAGTTCGACAGATTGAGTCATGAAATTCCTGTCAGTCACTGTTGAAACAATAGCATATCAAAAGCACAGCATGGTTTTTTTGTTCCCTCTTTGGTTCTGTAAGTTTATAAATTGATAGTAATTTCAAGATTTGGCAAGTCATCTTTACTCCCATTAGACAAAGCCTTACAAAATGTGAAGACGATTTCCTGAATCATTCCAAGTAAGTCTCATTTGAGAAAAAAGGAAATTTCTTTTGAAAGACTGTTGAATGTCAAACTTAAACCTTCTAAACTACAAGTTTAGCTAGAAAACCTGTTAATAAAATACAAATATCATTGACCTTAAGATTTCATTACTTATTGTACACTGTTTAGTAAACAAAGAATAAATACACAAAACGAAATCAATTTGTGAGCTGAATATCTAATTACATTTCTTTTCTCCACCTTTATCTCTTTCCACTCTTTGCTAAAATTTTATATTCTTAACTTAACTTTGATCCTTTATGAAAGGGTCAAGATTACACAGTGAGCAGCTTACCCCCATTCATTCCATAGGTCATAAATCCTTGTAAAACGAAAATTACTTCAATAATAACCAAATATTTCAAATTGGTCATTGTCCTTATGTGGTATAACAGTTCAAAGTATCAAATAAATCCAAACAGCTTAATTTCCTTGATGCCTTTTGTGTTTCCCCCACTGTGTTGTTACTTCCTAACAGAAATGTCAAATCCAATTCAGTTGAACAGTGTCTCTTGGCAGTTGGACGAGAAGTGAAGGAAATGTATTGGCTGCTGATGTTAAAAGCTGTTTAAGGCTGGATGGCTAATAAGCACAGAATGGATAGAAGCTGCCTTCAAAACTAGTGAACAGTTGTCCCACACACAGCTTTGCTGGGTTTCCTCCATAAATGTCACTAGACTTGACAATAATACAGAATGGTGCAGATATGGAAGCCATAAGATTTAAATGAGAAATCATTTATTAGATTGAAATATATTTGTCTAGATATTCCAATATCAGCGGTAGCGTCCAGCAGCTTTATGAACAGCTTCAAAGAAGACTAAATGAGTAATCAGCCACTTTTCCATCCAGTTTGATCACATTAATTGTGCAAACAATGTTCAATAGGTAGAGGCAATAGCCATGTACAGTGATAGATACTGTCTTGTGATGAAGTTTCCTTCAACGCATAATAAAATGTTTTAGTGATTAAATACATTGCTTTCCTCTAAAATACGTATTCCTTCCAATTAAAAGTGATACTTTGCATACATACATAATGCCCTTGCAAACTGATATACCAGTAAATGACATGGTGCACTGTACTTACTGACATACGAGTACATGCAGACAGCTTTTTCCGAACCAAAATTTCACTTCTGCATAAGCTCTAATCGTGGTTATAAACAAAGGGTTTATAGGTGTATACATGACCTAGTTAAGCAACGATGTATGAAAGGACGTTTCCTTGCTTTGACTGCATTACACAGAAATCGTATCCCATAAGGTACCGTGTTAAACAGGGGGCATAATCAAGCGCAGCTGATCATCGAGCATCAGCCAATAATTCAAGCCGCACCTTGATTGATTTTTCTTTCTGCCAAATAGGAAGATTAAATTTTTTTCCACTCTCTAGCTAAGTTTGTGACGCACATGTGGGCAACATTTCAAGAGGATGAAATGAGTAGTTTACTCACACTAAGCTGTCTCCTTCAAAATGCATTTCATGGTGTGAAATGCACCATGAAGCATTCTCCTTATTCTGACATATATACTTGGTAAAATTGAATAATTAATGGTTAACAAGATACACTGAGGTTTAGGCTAGAGAATAGTAATACTAATGAGTACCAATTATATCATGAACTAGGACTAATTTGCTGAAATTACATCCAAAAATTCAACTCACCTTCAACAGACGTTGCCATTTTGTCCAGACGCACCTCGTTTTCAATTGAAGTTGCCGACTATGGGCTGCACTTGATTATGCACCCTGTTAAAGTTCTTAAACGATTTCTGTGTACTGTGTACTGTGTTACACATAAAGTTTTGTGCATGTGAGCTTGTAAGTGCGTGTCACGGATCTTATTCATTCTGGAATTTTTAGGAGCCACGCTGTTGCCAATATCTTTAATAATTTCTCCACTTAGTGACATTCAAGCCCTTTCAAAACTCAAATGTCAAAATATAAATCAATAAAGAAAATAACACGTTTTACATGAATTGATAATAATTTGCTGATCAATATTCAATAGATCGATAGTAAATGCAAGGAATCTTGAAAGCACCGACATCAACGTAATGTTCAATTAAATGCTGAGACCACAACGTTTGGGTCATTGGAATTTTGTGATGTCACATTTTGTTCCTAAATATTTTTTACCCTCCAGGAAGTACGTCATGTATTATGGAGTGATTTTAGCATAAGATTCAGACCCTCACACGAAAGCTTTGTTACAAAAATTGAACACGATTAATCTGGGTCGTTATTCAATCTATTGTTTCCTGTTACATCTTATATAAATTTATGCAATCCCATGCGATGTTGTACATTTTGTTAAAATTGGTACTTCCATTTCAGATTTTAACCGAACGTCGTAGTAAACGTAATTGTGGGTATCTTCCTGTTGTGGCAGGAAGTCATCCGTTCTTATTAGACTAAACACAAGTAATCCTGTCTGTTTACGGACCAATTTATCCGTAAACGTGACGCCTTCAATCCACATCTACATCTCTATTTAATGCGACGAAATGAGTTGAAATGGGACGTGATACATCAACTTCTAATGGTGGAACATGTCCAAGAAGGAGAAAGTTTCTGTTGAGATAACAGATTAAAATCATGAAAGTACACACACGTGTATCAACCATTAGCAATACATCATGCTGTAAAGACGCATAGGCTACGCTGCATTTATTGAAAAAAAATCATAAAATTGAAAAATAAACGAGTCGAAGCTGAAAGGAAACCAGCATGATTTCAGCCAGTGCATACTGTCGAAAGGTACATGTAGAAAAAACGGCCTCTTCATAACCGACTTACAGCCAACAGACCTGTAGTTACAATGTATCATCTTGAATTCACTTACATGTGTACGTTTGTGCGAATCTTTCATTAATTTTCATGTAACAGCTATTTACAGTTCCTGTGTATGCGGCAGTACGATTTTCTAATGATTCACTTTAAAGAATTCAAAGTATGAAAATAAGCTTTTGTTGACCCTCATGACCCCCTCCCGCACCCCCCCCCCCCCCGGACTGGGGAAAATGCATTTCTGGCCATTTCAGACAATTCTAGGCAACAGTCGGGGTAGGGGGAACGCACGAGGGTCAGTGCTCCTTATCTGGTTACCTCGTTTGTCTAAGTGTTTCTCCATGTGTTTGCTATACTGATCGTTTTTGTTCTTGCCTTTTTGACAAAGCTCGCACCAGAAAATAAACCGTCCCGTGTGAAACCGACATGTGGTACTTCAGTCCGTTAAAGGAATTACCTTATTTGTCCAAGTGTTTCTCCATGTGTTTGTTATACTGATCTTTTTTGTTCATCCCTTTTTGACAAAGCTCGCACCAGAAAATAAACCGTCCCGTGTGAACAGACATGTGGTACTTCAGTCCGTTAAAGGAATTGAAGGTTTTTCCACATTTTGGACAACATCGAAATGAACCTTTTCTTGTCCTTGGTAACGACTGTTTAAATTGTGTCTTTACTTTTGCATCAAATAGATGTCGGGCGTGTACCCCACCAGGCATAGTTCCACTTGCGATCCATGGTCCCTGTAATGGGGGTCCTGCGACCATCCCCTGCAAATATGCAGTAAAATATCGTTCTTAGTTTATTACAAATACCACAGAACACGTCATTAGAATGTTAGGGGATGGTCACAGAATTCACACACACAATACAATACGCACGCCAACAAAGATTTAATTGCAAGACCCGTCTTTTTGACCATATTTAGCCATTTTAGTTTATGTAGCGTTTTTAAGACCTTGCTAGTGCAGATGCTTCTAGCTGTGCTGTAACATGTGTTTGTCATATCTATTCTTGAGATTGAACCCTTTCTGACACATTTCACACCAATAGTCGTACTGGCCCGTGTGCTTACTCATATGGTACTTGAGGCCGTTTATCGAGTTGAAGGCTTTGCTGCATTTGTTGCAGATATGCCTGGCCTCCCTTTTTCCTCCCACGACAGTGCCACGACTGTGCCAGTTCTGGTTCCCGATACCAGCCTGCAATGAACCAAAACATACTGTACTCCTATTGTTCACGTGTTGTACATTTGGTCAAAATAAGTTGTTTTTTCGTCACAATTAGTATTAATGCATTATACCACTATTGTGATGGAGAGTTTTCGTATGCATATTTCATCCGCATCTGCTTTTTTTTTGGTTTCAATTCTACAATTTAACAAATTCGCAACATTTTCAATTCAACAACACGCGACATCTTTATAAGCTTTACACACATTTTACTAGAAGTTTATTACGATACACGCGCGTCCTGTGACCAGAAATTTAACAATTGACAATAAGTTAACGTTCAATTACAACATATTGGATTCCACATTAAAACTAATTACGTTATGTGAATACCTTTTGGAAAATATACCAATGGAATATGAATATTCCACATTAAAACTAATTACGTTATGTGAATACCTTTTGGAAAATATACCAATGGAATATGAATATTTGAAAAATTGTGAGTAAATACCAGATTGTAATCGAAACAGACTTTTCAAACATTTACATGTTGTAAAAATAGTACAGGCTCAAGTCAATGTTTCGTATTGATATGCGTTGTAAATTGTTTTTTCCTATTGAATCCTTTCTTGCATTCTTCACACCAAAATCTAAATGTGCCTTTGTGCTCTGCTTCATGGTACCAGAGACCAGCCCTGGACCCGAACACTTTATTACAGTGGCGACATACGTAGGGAGAGGCCTTGTGAACCACCTTCATGTGAACTTTCAGTTCTTCAACGGTTAAGAAGGTCCAGTTACAACCTTTTCTGGTGCACTGATTCTTGGCAACAGTATCACCTTCTATTGGGCTATAAACTACTGAATCAGACATAAACGGGATCAGTCCGAAATCATTGGAATTTCTCCCAGGCTTGGTGCTTCGTCTTGGGGTCCTACCAGACCTCCTCCCATGTTCACCATTCGGTTGCCGGTCGGCAATCGTGTGTGGTATCTCAGTCATATTGTCCTGGAAAAATTCAAAACAGAAATATAGCTTTCGATAGCACGTCATTTTAGCATGTTCAACACCACCAAGGATACCACACACACCAAGACTAAGACATTCTATTCAACCAGAAATACCTTGGGATTGCATTTCTTGCTGTGGGATTTTAGAAGAAACCCGTGAGCAAAATACTCATTACATGTTAAGCACCTAATAGCTAGTCCAGAGTGCTTATTCTGATACATTTCCCACCGCTCAATACGATTAAAACCCCGACTACAACGTTCGCACCAAAACTTGAATCTGCCTGTATGTTTACTTTCGTGAAATCTAAAGCCCTGTACACTACAAACGTTCTGCCACAAATTGTGCACATTGTTGCCTTTCGGCCGTGTGTATGCTCTATGTGATCCGTCAATTCATCTTGGGTGGGATAAGCCCTGCCGCACTGCTTGAAAGAGCACACGAAACTATCCCCTGCATGGTTATCATTGACCTTTACGCAGAAAACGTCTCTCGAATTGTGACGTGCATTAGTTGAAAATCTCATAGCAGACTGGCATGCGAAGTTGGAAGCAGGCATCGCACTGGTTTGGGAGGGCAACTTTGGTCCCAAAAACTGAAAATAAGCAAACAAGAAAATAGCATTACGTTTTTGATATCCACAAACCAACGAAAGTGGCCTTGCGTACCAGTGTACCTGTTCAACTACAAAACCGTCACTTCAGTGCTTTTTTTGTTTCTACCCGTTTATTCAATTGAAAAACACTTTGCTTATAAAGCAGAAACAGCATAGTAGTTTTATAAGCAGAAACAGCAACTTAAACTATAGCAATGTTTACACGCACATGTGAATATGAATGCGTGAATTCAATTGACTAGATTAGTACAATAATGCACAAATGCACAAAAGAGTAACAATAATGCAGGAGAAACAAGTGACTATTTAAATGTTTCGGGGCCTTTCGACCTGACAAAATAGTTAAGAATCTCCAGTAAAAATACTCTTCTACTACCGATCTTTATCATTGTCTCTTTTCTTGTGCTTCTTTTTTCTCTTCTTCTCTTTTGACTCGCTTTCTTCATCGGTTTCCTCCGCGTCCTTGTCAGTCTCATCCTTGTCGCTACTTTCTTTTTCCTCGTCTCGTTTATTTTCATCGATGCGACCTTCCTTTTCAGCATCTTTTCTACAGTCAACGACATGTTTGTCAAGTTCACTATGTTCAAGGAATATCTTATTGCATTTTAAACAAATGGCCCCCTCATCCGTTTTTTCTTTCGGTTTTTCTGGTTCTTTGGGTGGTTCTCCGGGGCACACGCTTACATGTTTATCAAGTTCTTTTTGTTGTAGAAAGACTTTTTTACATTTTAAACAAATCACTCCTTTTCCTGCATGTCTATTTTGGTCCTTTTCGTATTTTTCTTTGTTATTAAAACCCGTTTGGCACTTTTCACAATAGAAGCGATAGTAACCAGTGTGTATCGACATATGGTTCTTTAAACCCGTTTTCGTTTTGAATGATTTACTACAAAATTCGCATTGGAAAACTTTTGGAAGCTTTACTGGTGGCTCCAGTGTAGCCAGGGGATCAAAATCTGTGTTAAAACCGTGATCTTTCTCGAGGTGAACGTCGAGCTCAGCGGTGCTAGAAAACGTCTTTGTACAATCAGGATCAATGCAGTTTAAACGACTGGGTAGCCCTCCCCCATAAGGTCGATATTCTGTACCCTGCGAGGTGCTTGGAATGTCTGACGACTCCCCTAAATCACTGCGACTGGTAGGGACCCCCTGATCCACAGCCACAGTATTTGAATCGGCAGTTTGTGCTGCTTGTTCCTCGGCCATCGAGGTTTCAGCAGGCCTTGCCCTTTCTGTTCCCGAAGTTCCAGCATTCGAGTTTCCACGATTTTCTCGAGGTACAGATCCCGTTGTACTAGGTACCCAACGACCAGCAAAGTCTCGAACACCACCTCTAGACACCTCTCTTTGACCACTTGCAGCCTGCCGTACTGTTCTACGGTCTGCAGCCCTCCCCGACGCCCGACCCCCAACTGCCATACGCAACACACCACGCGCACTTTCCCTAGATGCTAGAATTCTATCCTGTGCTTGAAAGGGTACGCTTAGTTCTGCATACTGGCTTTCAGACTCGTAGCCTGCAGAGCGAGATGCTCGAGGTTGTCCACGAGTTCTGTTTTGTCCACTTCCCCTTCGGGAATTACCTCGCATTGTGTCGCACGTGCGACCCCGAGTATGTTCTTGTAGGAAATATGGCCTCGTGACCAATACATTTTGTTGGGAATGGCGATAGTGGTGGTATTGACGTCTTCGCTGGGGTGCAATTGGAGGTCTCGGTTGAAATGCAGACATTGGTGGTCCCAACTTGACAGGCGCCATCTGCTGCCCTGGAGCTTCCATCACACATTCTATCTCAATATCATCGTCATCATCTTGCATTTCGTGAACGTCTTCAACCTCGGATTCAAAAGGTTGATGTGCTTGCTCCAGGTTCTGTTCGTCTGTATCGCGACGTTCTTGCAATTGATAATGCACATTTTGTTGTTCAATGTACTCATCGTCTTCGTCTATTTCTTCATACACTTCTTCATATTCATCATCCTCGTCCAAAATTTCTTGTACATCATCCTGCTGATTTATTTCAGCCTGCTCAGAATGTATCACCCCCGACTGATCATGTCTACCACCGTGCACAACTCCCCTCATGTACAAACTGGTACCATGAACGGGTCCTTCCTTATCACAGACCCCTGCATGCAATTCATCATCAAACATCTCATCCTGGAAGCTTTCTCGAGACCCTCGCCTACCAATGACATTTCCCTCCTCTTCATCATCTATAACTTCAACATCACTCTCAGATTCTACCTCTTCAATATCGTTATCTGAATTGTGACCATCACCTGGGACACCCGTGCTGTGGTAAAATCTACCAGCGCGTCTTCCATCACCCTCTTCCTGCCAACCTTCACTTGCACCTCCGTCTGGGCCCGTGGTCAAGCCTAACCCAGCCAACAAATTTCCATGGCCCTCAAATAATTTTGCTAAATTGTTTTGTGTGCCTGACGACATGCCGTGCTCCTTACCGAATCGAGATTCCACAACATTCACATCAATTTCATCAGGGCTATGCGACAAGTTTATATTTTTATCAACACCTTCTGAAACACTGACTTCACTGAATTTCAAGTTCGAACTCGACTCTGGAATGTTGGTGGTAGTATCGACTGTAGCATCATCATCTACCTCGTAAACCTTGCCGGTTAAGCTGTCTAGACAAGCATTGCCCGATGACGATACATTATACTCGCTTACATTATGTTCAACCGCTTCATCATCATCTTCTCTAATGACAACAGTTTCATCTAAATCGTCGTCTTCTCGATCAACGAAGCCACCACGCATTGTGACCAAAATATCAGATTGCGTTTCGGTCGAACCTGACCTGCCAAACGATGATAAAGGTGTCACGTCAGTGGTCCCCTTTTCGACAGCTTTTGACATTTCAGTCACTACGCTCGTCTGCTTTCTCTTCGTTGTTCTGTTCTCTGCATTCTCATTACTTCCAGGCATACCAGAGGTATGAACAGACGGACTTCCTGTGGGCTCGACATTCGCGTTTTCAGCCAAAGCGTCCAGTGCACGCTTTCTTTTACCGATAACGGCATCTTGGTCAGTTTGCGTTCCTTGGCTGTGTGTAAATGTCTGCTTTTCCTTCGCCCTTTCATCAGCCTGGAAGGTACAAGCACCAAATCTTAATATGCATCATGGTATGTTGTTCAATGCTTACTGGACGTCAATATGAAACGTAAATATCGACACGAAAACTAAACAAGTTCGCTCATACTAATTTATTCTATCATGCACAAATACAAAACAAGTTCTTGTACAAATAAGCGCTCCCATAAAACTTCAGGAAACTATCACATATTGATACATTCGTCTATTACACATAGCATGTTTTGGAATGTTGAATAAGCTTAGTTTTATGAAGGAACACCTTCTTGCATCTTAAACACACGAATCCTTGACCCTCGTGCATATTCATGTGACTCTGGAACTGTTCTACTCTGTTGAAACCCTTTGTACAATGAGGACAATTAAATCGAAACTTTCCCGTATGTTTCGACGAGTGGAACTTCAGTCCCATGTACGATCCGAATGTTTTGCCACAGTCTTTACACACATAGCAGGATCCTTGGTGCACCATTTTGATATGCTGATGCAGCTCAGCCATGGAATTAAACCTATGTCTACACAACCTGTATGTACATTCAAACCCTCTTATTGAAGTGGAACTAGTGGCTACATTATCCGAATGATATTCGGAGTCCAAACTGCTTCCTACTTGCTGCTCACTAGAGCTTACATCTTGTGGGTTATGTGGACTTTTAGTATTGCGTGCTTCGGTTGTAGTATTTACACTACGTTCGGAAGAGATCGGTAAACTTTGTTGATACATAATCGAAGAACTTTCGTTATTTTCGGAAGAGATTGGTGTACTTTGTTGTTGCTGCAGCTGCTGCTGCTGTGCAGCCAAGGCTTGTTGGATGCGTGCAGCATTCTGTGCTAGCTGCTGCTGTAAAAGTGCGGTCTGCATGTTTGCTGCAGCAGCTGCACCGAACTGTCCGAAAGCAGCCAACGGGATTGTACCGAACTGGCTTGGTACTCCTAGCAACCCCGGTCGCAATCCAAGCAGCGTTTCTGGGGGAGGTAATCTTCGTCCAGTCTACAACATGAGTAGAAGAGAAATAATCTTTAGTTCTTGTTCTCAACCACCACTATCTAAACTACACATACAGAAGCGTGTCTACGAACAACCTCCCCCTTCAGGCTGGCGAAAGGCAAAATAAATCGCAACAACTAATAGTAAAGTACAAAGCAGTTTTCTATTTATTGTTCCATAAAGTTACATCAATTCAATTTATTCCTTCTTCAGTACACAACTCCGTACAAAATACTAAATTACAAAGATCGTCACTGAATTTGGTGGTGTTCCTGCCTGTGCTTTTCAATATGTTGATCATATCTATCGGTTCTCATGAACTTTTTATCACATATAACGCACACATGCTTCCATTTACCAGTATGTATTGGCATATGGTAATACCGCCCTGTCCAACTCGGGAAAACTTTACCGCAGAATTTACACTCGTACGTCCCCCTCCGATTTCGTACTTTTGGATTACCAACCGTCAACTTCGCAATTTTTTCAAACTTCACTTTATCAGAATCCCTGGGCAATTCGTAATTGCCCTGGAGGTGTTCAACCCCACTTCTCTCTGCAGTCAACATCATTGACGAAGCCATAGCTTCAATACTATCTCTAGCAACATTCAGTATGGGTTCTGATGGAGATATGCCTGCAGTTTGACTGTACAACAGACTACGGGTTACTGTATGAGTCGGTGGGTGGTGATGGGGCGTTGCCTCAGCGCCCAGGCAAAACTGGGGAGATGGTGTTATCGTCACCAAACAGTGCTGCTCTTTGGCCTCTACTGTGGACGACACAGTCTTGGTTGCACTGGTTTTTAACAGCTCAGGTGAGCTAGTTTTCATCTGCTTGAGCACTTTTTCCACACCAGAATTGCCACCATCCGCTGCACTATGGTCTGCCTTCACAGCAAAAAGCGACTGCTGCTGCAACGACAATCAAATTTTCTTTAACGCACTTTTCACTTCGTAGTTTTTAACGACCGCAGCTAATTATGCAATTCTGTCAAGCAGAGGTCAAGGCCATGCACATTGTTCGGCACGTAACGCTGTAATACATTTCTTTTAAAACAAACATATAAAGAACTTTTTTGAGGAAAAAATACTTTTTGTGTTCAAAAAATATTTCCAAGGAACATTTATCTTTAAGGTAAAGGAGCTCATCAATGTACCGACAATAGCTCCCAGTTCGTTTTTGGTGGCCACCACCACCTTTGTACTGATGTCTATGCATTTCCAAGTGTTTGTTATATTTAGGAGTTTCCATAAATTTTTTATCACTAAGGAAACAATTATGTTTCCAATGTCCCGTGTGTATCGGCATGTGGTAATATCGGCCAGACCAAGTTTTGAAGCTTTTGCTACAAATTTCGCATCTGTACGCGTCACCATTACTGGCATTTCGATTTTTCACTACTCCTCTGCTATACGCATTCGTTCTCTGCGCAACTAGAGGCTTCCTTCCTCCTACCATGTGAATCTGAAATTTTACATAGAATACTTTTAAAAAATTCTGTCATTCGAATCAAGGTACTTGTACGTAACAAATTGCAAACAGCAACAAGATCATCTGGGATAAATAATGTTCATGACTTGTTCTGCAAGGTCGTTTCAAGTGTCAAGACTAAGAATTTCCCGTTTCCATCCAAATGGGTCTTGTAAATAGATCCATCCATGAACTTTTTATCGCACACGACACAAACGTGTTTATACTGTCCAGTGTGCGTCGCCATGTGCTTGTAACGTCCAGACCATGATGCGAACTCTCGCTCACAATATCTGCATGGAAAAGTTTTATTTTTGTTCCTGGCTCCATTGGCACTTATACCATTGTTCGTAATGGTTTTCGGGTTTGGAGCGCTCAATGTTGCTGGCTCGCATTTTAACCAAACATTGACCAGGCACTGGAAAAAAACCAAACACATCTTTGAACCGCACTACTTCTCAAAATTGTTAGTTCAACATCTTAATTTTACATCTTATTAAAGTTAAGATGTTAATCCGTTATTTCTTTATATCTTTCCTGTGTCCGATCAAGTGTTTGTTATACACGGAAGAATCCATGAATCTTCTATCACACAAGAAGCAGACATGTTTGTAGTCTCCAGTATGTACAGCATGATGCTTATATCGACCCGATGCCGTTTCAAACGTTTTGGGGCAAAATTTGCATTGGTAAAGTCTCTTTGCCTTGACCGTCAGATCTTGGGCCGCGTACTGTTCTTTTACATTGCCGCGTTCCCATCGATGCACCATGAATTTGTGGTTTCCGCGAGCATCATTCTACAATATGAAAAGACAAACATGTCTCATTTTCAATGAAATGTTTTCCCTCGATCCATCAAGTTTCTAACGATGTCGTTCTCGGGAATTTCAGTTATTCATGCTCAAAAATGCTTGGTTACGTTTAAACCCCTTTTGGGGAAAAATCCCACAGCTACGTCTCTTTAACTCTTAGTTTGCAACAGGTATCAGTCTTGTCCCTTTCCGTAATGCTCCCTTCGGTGCACAAGCAAATGCTCGTAGTTTCCATTAACTTTCTATCACAAATAATACAAACATGTTTCCAGTTGCCGGTGTGCTGTGTCATGTGGTAATAACGTCCCATTCGAGACGAACTCTTTCCCACACAATTTGCAAGCATACGCACTGGCGTTATCACCTTGGTTACTTTGAAATCGTCTGTATTTCTGGAATCCAGAATTTTTCGCCATTTCTTAATAATGAATACCATCTTGCTCTGCTCTAAAAGACACTTCCCCGAAGTTCTTACCCCGCCGAATGTCGAACCAGGCAACTGGAAGTACCAAAATTCCTTTTAAACCTTTATTCAAAACCGAGAAATCTATTCATCAATGAATTCTGGGGTTGTACAGATATTGTCAGTTATTGTCAAGTGAAAATAAGTCAGCTAAAATAAGAAGTGATGATGACAGCTAATGTAAAATGAAAATGAACTTTCAAATGTGAACTTGCAAGTGAAAATGAATTCACAGATAAAAAACAGCTTCGATACAAAATACTGCTTTATTCAAGTTTCAGTACAAGGAATATTGAATGCTTTTAACACAACAGTAATCACAATATAAATTTTAAACTAAGGACGTCTTTTCGCAATGTTCACCGAAATACAGCGACATCAAGGAATACAATTCATATTCCCGATCACAGAATTCTGGGCACGTTTTGTACATCATATCACTTCCGAACTTGCATAGCGACCTGTATTTGTTTCCTGTGAGTCATCAAATGTTTATTGTACTCGTCAGTTTTCATAAACCCTTTGTCACACATCTGACAGTACAGCTTATATAAGCCTGTATGCTTTGCCATGTGGTAGTATCTACCGGATTGAGAACTGAATTGTTTGCCACATATTTTGCAAGCCAGTTTACTTCTTTTCACAAGCGCCCTTCTGCTAAACTGATATCCTGTTCTAACCACGTTTCCGCGTCCAATTTCGAAACCACCTTGTGGCAACTGCAAGAAATAAAATATCTACTTAAATTTTTAATGTCTTCCACACTGAAACAACTCGCGGTTTAAACAGAATTAAACAGTTCATGCAGTACTACATCGATGCATAGTGATCCTCATTTCTTCATGCTTTCTTGAATTACTCGTCTGTGTGTGTTCATGTGATTCCTGTATTCATCAGAACGCATAAACCCTTTGTCGCACAAGTCACAGTAAAGACGGTATTTCCCTGTATGTTTGGCCATATGGTAATATCGGCCACCCCAAGTGCGGAATACAGCGCTGCATACATTACAAATGTACTGTCTGTTTGATCTCCGTTTCTTTTTTCTCCACTGTGCGTTAACAGGATTCGATTTAGTGTCACGAATACTCAATTGCGGGCCAGCAGGTGGATAGGTTGCATTCAAAGGCATCGTGTATATAGATCTAGTGTGCCTCGGATCGACTGGATTATATTGTGTTGTCATATTCCACATGCCAGCCTGTGCCAGTAACTGGAAAAAAATAAAACAAAGTTTAAACTTTCGTATATTGGCTCCCCTAGTTTTTGCTACTCGCCAGCAGACCGCAGTAAAATATTTTTGCCATCACCCCCATCAAAAGTATCACTGGCCATCAAGTGTGCTTGCCAACAGCACTTGCACTTTGGTGTACTGTTTCTGTCAAAAGTTAGAAGCTCAAAACATCACCAGTGGTACATCACTTTCCCTGTATGTATTTGTTTCCTATGCATCGACATATGGTTGCGGTAAGCATCGGTCTTCATAAACCCTTTATCACAGAGATCACACCTGTATTTAAATTTGCCCGTATGCGAGGCCATGTGATAGTATCGGCCACCATGAGTACCAAACAACGCACCACAGATGCCGCATTCATACTTTCTCCTGCCTTGCAGTTTCGCCAAACGTCGGAACTTTTTCCCAACGAACAGCGATGTCCTCTCATTTTGCACTGAATCATTTACCACGTTGCCAGCATACAATGTCGCCCTTGCAGGTACATACACATTTGAACTTGTCCACTGCTGTGTCGCTGTCGTTAACTGAAATACACACAATGGTCACTCGTTATTACCATTTGTCTCCTTTAATACTGCGTGGATCAATAATCGGAAACGCAACACACTCGTGGACGCTTTCATCACATGCTGCCTTTTATTTGCTTTCTATGCATCATCATATGGTTTTTGTATGCATCCGTTTTCATAAAACCTTTATCACAGAGATCACACTTCAGTTTATATTGCCCAGTATGTTTGGCCATGTGGAAGTATCTGCCTGCCCACGTTGCGAATGCTTTACTACACAAGTCGCACTGGTAACTGCCGCCTTTGCCCGATCCAGGTCCTCTGGATCGTCTAGTACCTCGGTTTAATACAACTGGATCATTTCTTTCAACTGCAGGGTCATTTTGCGAGTCCACATGCATTTTACCACCTGCAGGGTGAAAGGGACCTTTCATCGGTGGAGGAAACTTGCGTGGCCTGCCTCGAACTCGATGAGGTTTGGTCGCCACTTTGCGCTCAACGTTGCCTGGTTGAAGACAGGGCAGGTTATTCATATCAGGCGGCGGTGGCCACACTCCTCCTGTAGGCGGAAGCCCGGGAAATATTACGGGTCCAGTTTGTGACATCTTTATCCAGTCACCACATTCTCCATTATCAACATCATCCGCGTCTACCGCGTCATCGACCATGTGCTGCAAAAATGGGAGGAGACACATGAATACTTCTCTATGCGACTCTACTTAATTGAGGGAAATGCAGAGAGCAAGCACAGCACCGATAGTCAATGAAGAGCGGTATTTGATTAGCCAGGGGTTAAAATAGTCTCCAAGCATACCTTCGGTCTGCTAACTACCCGTATGACATGTTGGATTAATTATGTTGTTATGGTAACAAGTCCAAATGACCCAGAAGTAATTATTTCATTGGTCTAATTCCCAAAACAAAAGCACATTGCATTTAATATTCATGACTAGTCAGTCCTGCTGACTGGTTAGATGGCACCTGTCTCTAGTCGTTCTTTTAACGGAAGAATGACAGACGAAAGAGGACGCTACTAGTGCTAAGGGTTAAAATAGTGACACCTGAAAGTGATAGTAAAGTCCGAGAATTGCTAGTGAACTATTTGGCCAGGTGTTCTCTTAACTGCTTTCTGTGAGTTCGCATGTGAATTTGTATTTGCCCGTGTGCAAGGGCTCATTGAAGTATCTTCCCGCTGCTGTTTGAAATACTTTTTCACAGAATCTGCACTTGTATTCTTTGCCACTTTGGCTACTGCCATCCCCCCTTGGTTTCTTTACATTACATTCTAGCAAGCGTGATGTTGATGGCGACGTGTACAGTGCAGATGACGGCCACCTGTACATCGAGGTGCCACCAGGTCTTCCGCTCATCAGAGCCTGCAACATAGATACTCGACTTAGAACCAGCATTTTAAACTTCTACATCCAGATCACATTTTGTATTGGAACCAACAAATGCAACGGAAGTAGCAAATTTCGGTAATAACTAATTTATTTATCAAAAAATATCTACAAAACTCTGAATAACAAGAACTGTCTGAGAAATTCAACAACTTAACTACTACGTGAACATTACTCTGGAATATGGACAAAGTGTGCTCGAAATAAGCAAATATGCAACTACATGAAAGTATTAAAGTTACCCGCATGAGCGCAGAAACTGAGAACATTGTGAAGTTTTTGTCCAAGTAATAGTCTGTTACTGGCAACTGTAAGAGTGGGTGGTCAAGTCCCTCGTTTTCATGAATCCTTTGTTACATTTACTACAGTACATTTTGTACACTCCTGTATGAACTGGTGTGTGATAGTACAGTCCCATATTCGATGTGAACACTTTGCCACAATAGTTACAACAATGTAACTTTTTCTTAACAGTCACAATTTGACGATGTGGTCCAGCATTTTGAACAAGTGAACGTGCAAACATCTTTTTCGTTTTAAACGGCTTAATTCCGCCATGGACTGCCGACGAGAGGAAGTTTTTGCAAAACATTTCTGCTCCTCTTTTCACACACAAGCTCTGAAAGGAAACAATCACAAGGCTAGATTACAATATTCACAAACACTACCACAGTGCATACGGGCCGAGGCAACAATTTCAGCCACGCCTTTCATTCGGAACCAGCAAGTCGAATTTTTATCGTAAAACCAACAATATTGTCTTTGCGTTCGCAGACCCGCACCTTATTACATGGTACTTACATGCACATACAAGTAGTTTTTATAAATATTAGGGCACTAACAAACTATCGAGACAATAAAGTATATTGCTCTTTTCGCTGAATACTTCGGAAGTCACATGTTGACTACACTATTTGAACACAAAGATGTCTTAAGTTGACAAGGAAAATATTTCAAGATCAAAACCGCTTAACAACATGCTATTGTCCCGACTTCTTGTTATCCACAGTGTCAACAAGATCAATGCCATCTTGAACGGCGTTTCCGCTGTTGGCTCCCACAACAGACGTCTCCACTACCCTGGGCTTGTGCTTCGCCCTCATGTGGCTATCGTATGCCTTTCTCTGCATGAAGCCAGTGTCGCAGTGCTTGCACTGGAACAGCCATTTGCCCGTGTGAATAGCCTCGTGGTAATATCTTCCCGTGTGCGACCAAAAAGTTCGATCACAATATCTACACGTGACGGGATGTTTCATCTTGTACGCTCGGCTACCACTGCTACCGGTCGAAGCAGAAACTTCTTTCTGTTCTTCCTTGTCTGTACCATCTTCTGCATCCAAAATCGAACTGGCAAGGTCGGCACTGTCAACCGAGCATAAACGCAACTTTTTCCCAGCACTGGATGAAGCTACGAACGGGTTGAATGTATTTGCAGGATCATATTGCCAGTCCCTAAGAGGCAGAAAAGACCGATCAGTTTCATCACTGCAAGACAATCTAAGCGCCGACCGGGTGTACGGCTCCGTGGCGTCGAGATCTGAACCTGGGAAGCTTGGCACATCGCCGTACATTGATCCTGGCGTTTGGAATGGAGTGTCCCCGTCCCTGCCTGGGCGGGAAATGTGGGCTTCTCGTGGTGAATTTATTTCGAATGGAAAATACTTGGGAAAGTAAGAACTAGCCAACGAGTAAACCGGTGCAGTTTTCGGTAAAGGCGACATTATATCGCGCTTTGGGGCCGAGGCTGGACTAGCGCTTTTTCCAGAAGGCGACTTAATTGGTCTTTTCGGAGAATACAAATTGCAGGCTTGCGGGAACACATTCTCAGAGTACGGAATATATTTTGTAAACATTTTATCACGCTTCCTTTTCTTCTTTTTTCTTTTCATCTCGACCTTCTCGGACACCGCTTCCAAATCAAGTAGTGTTGTATCATAAGATGGGACACCACTGTAAAATTTGAGCGAAATACATTTATCTATATTCTTCAAGGCAGATTTAGGATTCTTAACGGCAACAAGTCGTTTTCCTTGTGCGGGCCGTGTCAAATCCACAGGTTCTGTGGTGTCGTCTCTACATGTCAAATCAACAGCAGATTGCAACGTGGTAGCTTCTCCTGGCATGTTACTGTCGTTTTCTTTGTCAGAAACATCCTGACCATATCTGTCAGCCTTGAAATGTACAAACACGACTCGTGAAACAAGTATATTTTTACGGCAAGAACCTTTTCACCAGGAGTGCCTGAACATTATGTGCTACTTGACATGCAAATCTCAAGTATATTAAAGACTCTTTACCGAGCATGCTGTTTAGTACGATACTCACGATATCAACCTTCTAAACGACTGACTACGTGATGTATATGCAAAATGAATAGGTGTTTACTAAAAAATACTTTTATTTAACTAATGGACAGCTGAACAATGACAATACCAAGCCATGTAAATTTATTCTCTTTACAAATTTTTAATACGTCGACGTGTTCACAGCAAGTTATGACGCGACAGTTTCTTTTTGTGCGATCCAGTATGTGTATTGTACTTTGCTGTCTCCATAAAACCCTTTGAACCAATTGGAGATGTACTTGAAACTACCAGTGTGCTTAGCAGTAGGTCTTCTCAACCCCCCATCTAGTTGTGAATGATGCACCACACAATTTACACACGTTGCTTCGTTTTCCATTTCCATTAACGTGACCGATTTTCGAGTAACTAAACGACACTTCAGGACACTGCAATTGTGATGACCACTTGACAGTTTTATTTGATTCTTCGAAAGGTTCCAACTACAAAACACGAGGCCATTATAAAAGATTCGTAGTCCTTAACCCTTTCAGCACCGCAAGGGTCTGGAAAATGGTACTTTAAAACGGTGTAAACGGGGAAATTACAGCCACTCGTCACATTCAGTTTACATTTCGTCAAGTGTCGCTCCCATACAGGTCAGTGGGCCACAAGACCAGCTTTCAGTAGGACCACTTCGATTCATGTGCTCACCACCAGGTGGCCATATGACTGGCCGAAACAATGGTCAAGTCTGTAAATCTCACCTAAAATTGCTAAGAATTGTAATGTTAACTCGTCACTTGTGCAAGTGTTGTCACTGACTGAGCCCTGGTTTGGGGTCAGGTGGACAGGGAGTATGGTTCCCTGTAGCATTGACCATACAAAGTTTGTTAACTGTACATACTTGTTGATTTACACGATAAAACATTTGGAAATGTCAAATTTGGCTTGGAAATGAGGGGGCACTGCCCTGTGACCCCCGTTGATCGCTATTTAGGGCGGAGGGCACAAAAACAATGGCCTAGTTTTTATTTCCCATACCTCTTTGCTTCACTTGAGAAATCTAGCTGGGGGGCCAAAAATGGCTTAAATGGCCATTTTGAAGGTAGGGGGGCCACCATGTCGCAGTGACATGCTTGGTGCTGAAGGGGTTAAATCCAACTTGTGTCAATTGGGAGATTTCAAAACTGGTACTGGGTAAAAGTAATCATGGAGAAGGTGGCTAATAATCAGGGTTGCCACTCTTCAGTCGGTTCAAAATTCCCCGACTTTTCCCCGACCACAAAGATTATTTAACCTGTGTGCACCCGTGTAACTAACACAATAATGTAAATGTTACAAGTTAAATTAAACTATAAATTTTGCTGCAGCTTTTAAGCAAGTCAGATATTAGGACTACTTGTGGTAACAACTGTGTGTAAATTATGCCGAGCTTTGCGCGACTACAAATTTTTTTGCCATAATAGGTCGAAAATGACAAAGTATTGTAGCCTGATCAAAATTCCCTTACTTTTTCCCTGACCTTCATCAAAAGCTTAAAATTCCCCGACTTTTCTCTGACCGCTGGCAACCCTGATAATACAGGGCACAAGTGTGCAAAGTTTTGTTAAATCCATAAAGCCAATCAAAAGTTCGTAAAGAAAGGGAGAAGAAAATTTGAATTGAGGCGAGTGACAATATTTGGTTTGAACCAAAGAGACGCTATTAACATTTTTTCAAGTCGAACACCAAAATAGAATTTTAGGGGAGGGGTGGGCGAGGACGGGAGGCAATCTCACATCACGCTAATCTCGCAGCTTAACACCTGAACTAAGAATACAGATTCAACTTCTTTCTGTGACCAAGTAAATGCGTATTGAACACTGGATTCCATGAAGCCCTGGTCACACATCTGACACGTAAACTTGTACTTTCCAGTGTGAACAGGCGTGTGCTTATCTCGACCCCACTGTGTGGCAAACTGCTTTCCACAGTATTCACAATCCCACGTTTTCCCACTTTTGTTTCTGCGTAAAAAACTGAAAAACTGCTGTTGGTCTTGCTGTTGCGGCACATATCTGGGATGCTCAATACTTTTGTCCAAACGTTGAGGCGGCACCATGTTAACAGGACTCCCACTACAATCAGGAGGCATCGTATTTAGTCGTTATCTTTCTTTGAAGTTCGTTTGTAATAAGACTCAACTTTTACAACAAAATCCAAGTTCAGACGCAAGAATCTCGTATCAGATGAAATTGCTTTTAATCAGCTGCTTTTTGTGGGTTTCTATGTGTTTGTTTAAATCTCTAATTTCCATGAAACCTCGCTTACACAACTGACAATTGAACTTGTAATCCCCCGTGTGATCCGCCTTGTGCTTGACCAAGCCCCACTTCGTAGCATATGCTTTATCACAGAGATCGCACTGGAAATTTCTTGCGCCCGACGGTGGTGCCCTGCTCCGCTTTTTCGTATTCTCTGGTAAATACATCTCCATTTCTTGGCTACACTCTTGATTCGCAACAGCAAATGGCATCTCCACTTCTTGCTTATACTGTTGATCCGCACCGTTAAATGGCAGGCTTTCAACATTCAAATTACCCAGCTAAAAGAAACAATAGAAGTTTGCATGTATTTAATAGACTGGATACAATGTCTCCACAAAGACCTTACGCGTTTAAAGCTGGGTTTCCATAAAAATCCAAGACCGAAACTGTTTCTTTTTTCAACTCAAGATTGAGCAATTAAACATGCAAGCCAATTCAGTTCATAGCAAGTTATTCTGAATCATTTTCCTCCTATGCCCATCCATATGTAAAGTCATCCTTCTTTGCTCCATGAACCCTTTGCCACACACGTCGCACTTCAGTTTGTAATTCCCCGTGTGGCTAGCAGTGTGTTTTGTGAGCCCCCATTGTGTTGCGAATTCTTTATCGCATTGGGTACATGAATAAACCCGCGCTTTTGATGTACTATTCGTTCTACGACTGTGGTAGGGACCACCTTCGATGGCATTCAAGTTGAAATGTTCTTCTTTCACACAAGGTGCACTCGCCGTGTATGGGGGCGGTGGGAATGATGGACCACTGCTCGTACTGTAGACCTCGTCGAAAGAAGGTAGCTACAAAAGCAGGTAGATGCCGTAAATTACTTGCAAACCTGGCAAAAGTATTAAGTTCATGCATAACGCTGTCTATCAAATGAAAGTAAATGCAGTGTACCAGTCTGATGACATGCGGTATTTATTTTATGTAAACGTTACAAAGTTGCACATTTTTATTTCCTACAAGCAATCGTCTATCAAATTAAATTATGTTGAAGCAGTTTCTTCTTGTGACCTAGCACGTGAGCGTTAAACTTCTTCGTTTCCATGAATCCCCTATCACACATATAACACGTGTACTTCCACTTGCCCGTATGAAAAGGCTCGTGAAGCTTTAAACCCCAATGACTAGTAAACGTTTTTCCACACTCGTTGCATGCGTAAAATTTTGTCGGGTTGCGACTTCTTGGTACCGCTCTTGCAGCCATATGATAGTTCACAGCACTCCGTGGGACTTCAAGGGGTTTTGG
Source organism: Haplosyllis anthogorgicola (assembly GCA_038406195.1). Classification (NCBI taxonomy): domain Eukaryota; kingdom Metazoa; phylum Annelida; class Polychaeta; order Phyllodocida; family Syllidae; genus Haplosyllis; species Haplosyllis anthogorgicola. The sequence continues at coordinate 4,664 of JBCAUI010500151.1, read as the reverse complement.
TTTTACATCCAATTTCGTCCACGTCGGTCCCTACAAAACAGATATCCATCCTTAAACGACTCCCAATGGCTGAGATTCATGTAATTTATGTTTGCAGTCGAACATAGTACAAGCAAGCAAACGTTCAAGTTACAATGCAAGACCCAGTTGCCTCTTGTGACCTTCCACATGCTTTTTGTACTTCGAAGCTTCCATATATCCCTTGTTGCACATTTCGCACACGAATTTCCATTTGCCAGTGTGGTTTGGCATGTGATAATACAATCCAACATTTGACGTAAATCTTGCACCACAAACGTTACAAAACCAAAATCTCTTATTTGGATGCGTGTTCGCCCTTTTGCTTTGACCTACCCCGTTACTGGCTCCCATTTGTTGGTCAGTACGAAGGGAAGCTGAACCTTCAAAGTTCCACTACAAATAAAAATGCAAGGACATCTGGTAACGCAAAACGAGATACTGAAAGGTTTACATCATCTTGCAGTTAACTGCAATGTCGTCATCATTGCAACTGAGCAAATTCTAACAATTAAAAAAACACTGGTTAAAAAGCATTGCAACGACAAAAACTTGGTACGCATCGACAAAGATGAAATACTTAAAAACCGACAAGATCCACCCTCAACTATTTTGTTGGGCTGGGACCTCCTTGCATGTGTTTGAACTGTTTTTGATGGGTAGCCAAGTGAGTTTTGTACTGATTTGTCTGCATAAACCCTTTCTCGCACAAGAAGCAAGTATGTTTATACTGTCCAGTGTGCGTTGCTTCGTGAAAGTAAAGTCCCGACCGCGTGGCGTAAGACTTGCCACATTGTCTACATCTCCACTGGGTAATGGTCACTGCTGAACTAGCTAAACTCCCTCCTCCACCTCTTCCACTTCCAGTTGAGCTCGCTGAACCACGGCCTTGACCTGCCGTAAACGTAGGTCTCCGGCTTAGCGGAGATCTTCCCCGTCTGTTTGGTACACCTCCTCCTCGCATAGCCCCACCAGCACCGCCTCTACCCTGCACATTGGACATTGCTGGCATACCCCAGTCTGGAGCGGACCTGTCCATATTGTATTCGGATTTTACCGAGGGTTGCTGATGTCCAAACTGAAGACCAGTATTAATATCAGGTGGTGACTGTTGTGTGTAGTGAGGTTGAGGTGGTAAAACGTGTCTTAGTGGCGGTGGCTCTGTCCTTGTGCTGTACATATTGGTAGTGGCGGTGCTGGAGAAACCATCACTTCCAAGGTTTAGTGCATCCCACAGCTCGCTACTTGCGTCACTGAACAGATGGTGGTGGTCAGACTGGAAAGAGGTGGGGAGCCATACTTTAGTCTTCAATCACATCTATATGTACATATAGCATTTTATGTAGACCGTAAAACTGAAATAGGAGTCAGAACATGGCAGCATACAAAACAACAAATTACACGCAGAAATAAATAAAGCGTTCTCTTCTTGCACAACAAAAATATTTTATTTAGTCAATACAAAAACCACTGTTGTTACAAAATATCAACTTCGTCAACCCCTTCGACTGGCATCTGGTTATTGGGCGACAAACGACACTTCAATCGATGGCGAGCCATCGAGGCTCTGTGTACAAAACTTTCTCCACAAAAGTTGCACGCATAGCACTTCCTTCCCGCGTGAATATTCAGGTGATCGCGAAGATATTCCTTCTTCTTGAAATTTTTACCACATATTTTACATTTAAACACAGTCAATGCCATCATGCTGTTATTTACGTCCAACTCGTTTTGTTCATCTACACAGTTACTATCGTTCCACGTTAAATTATTCGCACTTTGTTTGACAGGCTGTGCCTGTTTTCTAGCCTTTTTTTCTAATCTTCTAAACCTATTTTCTAATAGTCCACAATTTTGCGTCATTACTGGTGGCAGAAGTAAACCTACACTGGGCCAAGCCTGAAAATGTAAAATAAACCCACTTGAAAATCATGCTTACTTGTCAACACGAAATGTTTCCACTAAATTTTTGAAGGGTAAAACAACACGCGACCAAATTTAGCCACTTTTCAATCGATTCCACATTCCTCATTAGAGAAGGTGGAACCCCAAGCCCAGTTTGGTTTCAGTATTGGGTAGGTTATGACGACAACGACACCAGTTGACTTATTATCTACTGTATGTGTAAAGTTTGACGGACATTAGCCGTCAGTGTACTGAATGCTACATGCTCGTGTTCTGTGTTCCTATCGGGTGCTCGTAGCATCTTCACAATCGCCGTTCCGCATTCTTGTTGGACGTTTCAGCATGATGTGCATCGACAATCTATCAAGAACCTATGGAATCTCCAAAGCGACCGCAAAGGATACTTCTTGCATTACTTTGAAGGTCGCTCCGATCGAGATTCATAAAGCTAAGTCATCAACCTAACCAATTTTCGGGACAAGATACAAAAAAAATCTTCACATGTATATAGGTGTAGAGAGAGGACATCCAGGGTTGGACGAATACAATCTGTACTTGATTAATTTGTTTCACACATTAAGTCTACACTTGATTTTGCAACAATTTTTTAACTTTTAATTTTAAAAGCATCGTCCATCCCTGGGGGATGCTAAGCGCCCTACCCGCTCTGATTATCCTTCCGACAAACAGATCAACCAGTGCGCTCATGTCGCATCCCTTCTTGTGTAGTTTCGTGTATTAATGAAATGAAAGATACTCACCTGGTTGGAATGCAAACTTTTTATCAACTTGTCAAACTTTTTACACGAGCAAAACAACAACTTTTGAATGAGGGGAAAATTAAATTCTGAACAAGGCTTATTTAATCATTTTGGTTTTGTCGTTTTTTGGGAGTTTTTTTGCCCTTTTTTTAAATTCAGCGAATAATGTTTGCACTCCAAACTTAATCCAAATGAAACCGAGACCGTGGCCTCACGATCAAAGTTTCCGCCTTTCCCGCTGCCGCAGTCTTGTGCAACTCCAAATTCAACTCAAATTTCAAACATTTCCCCAAAAACAAAACAATTCCAAATTCCTATTTCAGCTAAAATTTGCACTACTAAATACGTCACAAGATATACGTTTCAATTCTGTTGTGCGGACTTGCATGTGAAGATTTTTTGGTAAGAAATGGGAACTTGGACAGAAAAAATGTTATTTTTAAACTATGTTACTTTGTTAGTCTTAAATGTATATTTACTCTTAGTAAAGAAATCACCATGAAGTCGAGAATCGCTAATTCGCACTTCGTTTAACATTGCATAATATCGGCGATTTCTTTCCATCACCAATTCTAACGTGTATAACGAATATAAACTAACAGCAACCAATATAACGTGTGATGGGACGACATATACTTCGTATCAACGACAAAGCATGCATTACTTTATTCGTTCACCATTTTACTCAGTCGACGTATCTGTATCATTACTTATGTTCCCATCACACTTCTGTGGCCGTAAATCTTTGCCAGCAACTTGTTCTCTGAACGTTTTATACCTTTAAACTACGGTAGGACATTTAAGAATTGCGTTTCAAAATTGAACGCCTCGCAGGGCAGCAAAGGAAACTAATTTTTGATGCGTAGCACACGCTTTTAAAGCCAGAATTTTAATGACGATTTTGATGCATGGCATTTACACGTTACAACCACAGATGACTTCAAAGCAGAGGTTCAGAACTTTCAGAATTTAAGGTTTGAAGACTTCTGGTCTTACATTTAATTGTTTGGCATTCTCAGTTCATTGAACCATCCCAAATTTTAAATCCGATAACCATTGGAATTCCGCCCTTCTAAACCTCAGCATTGAAGTACGCATCTTCGCATATTTTACTTTGATCCCTTATTCGATTTTTAATAAACGCAGTTTTATTGCACACCTTGAACATTTTTAATTATCTATCCATCCCTGTAAAATTTTTGCTTTTTATGCATTAAATATTTGATAGAATTTTAACAAACTACGCACATTTGCTTCAAAATCAAAAGGCCAAATTGTCCCAAATATAGCATGTCGATTTCACTGTAAGCTCCACTAGACCTCCGATCACCAAATGACGAGATGTGCAATAGATCAGACCACACTGACAACAGATATCCTTACTTGTTCCTTTTGGGGGAAATTTACTTTCTTGGTAAAGTTCGTAGTTCTGTTGCCCACTTACGATAAATGCGCTACAAGAACCGAATGTACCATATTTCATCCCAAAAACACGCTTCATCGAGGTCTTTTTCCCATTTCAACTCTTTTGTCGAATTGATCGTCTACTCTGCTTGCCAAACATCAAACTCTTTCTTTTACACAGTTTACAACTGCGATCATTTTTTCTTTTTTGAGCTGAATGCCCTCTATCGGGCATTCAGCTTTCTGTTTTCACCAGATTCTTGCTTCGATTTCTGACCCGATTTCTTAAAGTTCTGGCAAGGTGCCAAGGATGTCGCATGAGATTAGATTTGTGTTCCCTGCAGCCACTACAGCACATGCATGTGGAGTCACATGACGGGCAAAATGGCAGCATGAAGCTTGGTAGCCGACAGGTTATCTTGTTACACTGTGTTCTACTCCTGTCAGATTGAATAATTCCGTATTAACTTTGTTCAGAAACTCTGTGCCCTGATTTGTGTGAGGGAGCCTAGAACCTATTATGCTCCAATTAAGCTCCTCCCACTACTCACATTATTGGTTAAGCTGGGGAGAACA
>JBCAUI010500150.1:0-45481 GCA_038406195.1 Haplosyllis anthogorgicola | reverse complement strand
CAACTTTAAATTTTTACTTCTTTATTGATTACTTGTGCCAAGCCATACAGTTAATAAAACTTTGTAAACAATAAATGGAATGCTTGTTTCTGAATTTTATACATTTTCCTCTTGGCAGAAAACATTTAATGCGTAAGAAAAATGTCTGAAACAGACAGGTGTTGGTAAATTGATAGTACGAAGAAGATAGATTTTAGGCCGATGTTTTCTTTTAGTTTTAGACCACATCTTTGCACGTCATTTATCACTTAGGTTTCAGTTTTTCCTATCAGAACTTTTAGGGCTTTGTAAAGAGTTTCCCATATTGCATTACCAATAGATTGTCATTTCAATGATTCAATGAAAGCAGAGCATTTTAACGCATATGCTGATAAAAAAAACCGCATTAACCGTATCCTTAAGGTTATGGATCCTGCGCCTTTATGCGAAAGAAAATCATAGATTTAGGTTAGTTATGGATATCTTACATATCTTGGTACAAATCAAACAAGAAACTAGCCACTTTTGGTCTCAGTTCATCACGATAAACTGACGCTATTTATATTTGTGGACTGCAAGAGATATTGACTTCCTTATGTGTCAACAGGCATCACTGCGGAAAGTAGTGAATTGTCATGGTTCTCACATAGGCAAAGGCAACGTTGTTCTGATACACATGTCAGTTTGTACAGGGAGCAGCATACAAGTAGCGGAGAAATCCTTGCACTTTTCTTGGAGGTAATGTAATATTCATTAGAAAACTCAAAAAGGGAATTGTTCTACTTATCACATAAAGACCCAGGCTGCTTTTGATGCAGCACATTTTGCTGTGTTTATCTTGCCTCTCGGATAATATTTCCTGCTTTAAAACAAAGATTATGAAGCTGTGGTCGTTATTTCATTTTAAAGTCCCTGAAGGGAGTTTGTTTCTTTTCTGATAATTATTGTTTTAGTGTGCTGTTCTTTTCTGTCTATTACTCCAAGGATTATGTTCCTACAAAGTGCCAGGGGAGCAAAGTTGCTGAAAATTCCCCAAATTTCGCCAGATTCGACAGAAACATATTGAAAAGTTTTCGCAGAAAGTTTCTTTCTTACAGAGACAATCAACCGTAATAAGCGGATAAGATGACCAGGTTTTTTTTATCACAGAGCAACACTGCTGCTGACGACTCTTTACGTTAATAAGGTGCTGCCGACTGAAGATAGTTGTCACGTTCGGCAAACAGTCGACTTGTTAACGTCACAACTGCATGTGTGATTGTGTAATTAAATGAATACAAATGTCCTTTTTAGTTGTAGGTATGTAAGTGGTGTAATTGCGCATCTAAAGAAATGATCAGATCTATTGTGATAAAATTGACCTTGCGTCTTTTCTATCAACAGGACAAGGAAAGGTGCTTATATGAACTTCTGTTTTGGTGAATAGAATATTTAGGGTTTTTATCAATTCATAAAAAGTAATTTATTTGCACTAACCTGCACAAGATTACATGGAAATTTCTGGTATAGGAAATATTAATGTTAAGATAACGCGTGCAGGACATATCAATATTGTGAATAAACATTGGAATGTTATGTGTAGTATATCAAAGGAGAATCAATTAGTCAAATATGTTTCCATGTGGAAAAGAAAGGGAATCAAACATGCCTCAAGGGTGATTAAATACTGCATTATAGATTAGCTGTTACTTATCCAGGGCGCAGTTCAATAATTGAATGCATTCCCAGGGAGCCTACATAATGATAAATATTGATTTATTAGCATTTCTGAAATAGGCGCATCTTTCATTATTGTAAAAGTTTGAAATAGTTCAACTTGCACAAAAGGTTGTACGCGTTACTTTGCTTTTTAAATTTTGCATTGTTTCTTAAGAAATAAGTTGGTTTCAGAAATCTTTGAATCTTTGGGATAAACATTTGTAGATGCCAGGATGCATTTAACAAATCATCATTTTCAGATGCAATCTCGTTTACAAACCTAGTAAGAAAAGTAAGTTGTTACAAATAACTTATGTTTCTGTTGTAGCTTTGATTCCGTATTTTATCATTTGAGCTTAAAGCCTTTTTGCGTAACTTATCAACAAAACTTTCGACTTCCCAGGAGCATTTTATACTTAACAGTTACATAATTTAAAAATGTTCTCAGAAGAGAACAGTTATAACATTGCGCTGTGGGGAAATCTGAAATTATCAAATCATCAGAATTAATAGCAGATCTGACTTGTAATACAATTAAATTGAATTATTTCCTTTCCCGGAAAATAATATAATTCCGATAATTTGACATGGATGGCAGATGAGGAAATACGTTTCTGTGCTGGGTATTTAGAAATACACTTGAGTTTATATTGATATGTTCAAATGCAAACCCTCGTCCCTGGAGGACATTTAGCCTTGTTGCAGTATAATTGGAATGGAAGTCAATGGGCGCTTTTGTGCATCCCACTTAGGGGAAGAAAATGTCTTCGCAGAAGCCCCAGGTTGATTAAATACAACCATATGGATTATCCTAAGCGTCATTACCACAGAACTTATTGGGAGATCCGGATCGATACCAATGTATTCGTTTCAATTGTGATTTTAGGAGAGCATGTCATGTTGGTCAAGCAAGGTCAAAAGTGACATCTTCATTGTTGTTGGACTTGTAAATCTTAGAAATTGCATTTCCTGCTCACTTTCCTCGAACACTAAATGTGTTTACAACACTAAGTCGCGAATCCCTGTCAATTAAGGAAATTAACTAAATGTTCCTTTATTTACTGTTCAAAATGTCCTTCAAAACAAATCACGGCCAGTGTTACAGGGGATGAAATTCCTATCAGGTTTGGAACAATTGAAATTCAAAAAACATAGCATGAGATTCTTTTGTTCACTCTTTTTATCTGTTTGTTTCCAAATTGACAGGAATTTCACGAGGTGAATGTGATTACTTCACGCAGTAATAGGGTTTACTTAATATTATTATTTTCAAGCTGACAATCATTTGATTACGCAAGAAATAGCCAGAACTGATCTGATAAAAATAGTTTCAGATCGAATCTTTTTCATCTGTCGGTAGTGCTGTAGAAAATCTTCTATTGTCAATAGAAAAGAGTGCAGAAAGTGGCATATATTGGCATGGCTAGTAAACACAGGCCACGCTAATGTTACAATGGCAAATATGTGTAGGATACGATGTCACCTCCTCGGGATAAAGAAAGGAATCATGAAATACAAAGAACAACGGATTTGAACATATCATTTTCCGTATTTTTTTCTCTTTTTGTCAATCGTTTTGTCTTTGGAAAAGATGACACCTACGGCTTGATGTAGACTGAGTTTCATATAAAACCTCGCCTCAATTTGAATGTTAAAGCTGTAAGTGAAGATTGAAGATTAAAGGGGAGTTTGAAGCTTCTCCTGCTGAATACTTCGCCCAGTAGTTACAAAGCCAATAACGTTGAAAGGCACCATTTTAAAGTTTAAATAATTCCTCAAATGTCTGCCATGTTGTTATCCCAGTCCGTAAAGGAGAAATGGAGAAAGTGTAAAAAGCAGCTATATAAATAAATATGACTTAGATTGTTTTGTGATTGCTTGTTTGGCTTTAGTTCTACTGTGTTGTGTATAGGGAATTAATCTGTAGAGTGAATCCTATTGACCAAATACAGAAGGAAAACACTGAGATAAAAGGGCAGTGATTATCAACTGGGAAAAGCAAATCCTCAAATGGGATGTTGATGTTAAAGAGCTTCAATCTCCGATGATATGTTTACTTTGATTAGACTACTACAAAGTTAATGCCACGAGAAAATGCAAATAAGTGAAAAATTACACCTTAGACACTTGAAACATCAAACATCAGCGTTTAAAAGTAAAGTAGGAAGCGAACTTTTAACTAAAATCTAAATGCGCCATCCACAATGCATGGGTATTGAATTACAAACTGGATACTCTCCTTCTACGCCTGATTTGTGAAGTTAAATCGCATGCGGGGAATGTGATGCTTCAGCAAATAAGCCAGATTACAAAGGTTGTCAGTTTCTAGAAATTGTTACGTTGTAACAGGCTCAAACGCGATCCTTACTCACCAGCGCACAGTACAAACGGGTGCTATTGAGCCAGGGTTGGGGAGCGTGCAGATCGCTCTGTGTCCTAGGATCAAGAGTGACCACCAGCTAAAAGGTCTTCATTTTATGTCTATGAAAAATGCTGGATACCCCTGGACATCTATGACATCTGTTAATTGTTTCACCATATCAATTCAATTAGACATTGTCTCCATCTGCCTTATATATCATTATACATGTACATGCTGTATATGGAGACCCTTAAAGAGCACACTGTGCTTTTTGTGTAAACAGAAAATGACAAACTTTTCAAAAGCTGTGGGATCATTTGTGTGCATTAAATTTAAGTTTTCAATTAAAGTTTCTTCCATTGTATTAGTAAAACCCACAAAAATTCTTGGGTGTACACTCTTGGTCCTACACATTCGGTCACTTCTTGGACATACAGTTCAATCTAGTGCGCGCTCTTGAGCCACAGCCGGGGAACGATGCGCGCTTTCGAGCCCGCGTGCTCTCAGTCCTGGTACAACGTAACATTCTGTCACATACCTGCCATGTCTGTATTCACTTCCAGTAATTTCAAAAGTCCCCGAATGTATTTTCGCCAACACCAGAAGAATTATTAATATCTTTAAAATGTCAGCCTCTGAACACACCATCTGTTCCGTGTCAATCCTACACTTACAAATAGTGCGTCTTTGAAGATTCTCTGAGCAGCGAGCTAATTGAAATGTAGGTTTGATTCCAAGGAATTTCAAAGTAAATAAAGTTACCATGTTACATATAATGAATAATTGAAAAGCTATACATTGATAAATTGGGGCATGTTTGTACTTCTTTACTAATAAATTTAACAATATTTCTTTTTTTCTAAGATAACGGTTTCATTGACGTTCTCCAGACTAATGTATCCCTCAAAATTATCTTCATTTACGACACTTCCATCAATGTATGGAATATTAATCTTTAATGTAAGTCTCTTTGGCATTCAAGACATTTCATCCTTTCACGATTCTATGCAATGTGCGTTGCACTATTAAGACAACAGACGTAGATGTATAACCATAGTGGGACAATGTTAATGAAACGTGTTCCCTTAAGGAAATTTAGATCCATGACCCCTTTTGTGAATCCCTCTCGATGGAAGAAAATTGGAATTATTGAAGCCTTTGGTGATTAACAGAGCAACATGAATGTTAAAGTCTTGATTGATCTAAGACATATTGTGTCTTCACGGAATTCGGAATTCTCTTCAAAACTTTTATAGTGTAGCAGGAAGGATTAATGCTTCTCTATTAATAGTGTACCGCATTATCTTTAATGGCCTTAAAGTAAATTAAGCCTTTATTCTTACGATAATTTAATTCTGTATGTATGATGGCAAATAATAAATTCCCTCAAAAAGAAAAAAGGAATAATCTGTCAATGTGCATGATAATGGAAACAAGTATGCGGTAATAGCATCAGCTAGCCATGCGAATTAATATTTCAGGTTCTCTTTTACATTTCATTATTCAAGATGATGGAGATAATGTAACATTATTATCGAACAGTTTGTACTCAGCGTCGCTCAGTATTGTGTGTAAAGTATTTGCCTCGAATACAATTTATTTGTAGGATAAAAAACTCTTTCCCATTAAAAAACCTTTCCCATTAAACCATGGTAATCTGTGGTAATATGGCAATACAATGCAGTCGTTAATCATTTCTTTTAAAGGTAAAGTTCTCAATGGAAATCAATAGGTGTAAAATGATATTGGGTACACGTAAAAGATCAAATTCATGCTTCCTTTTGCCTATTTGTGCCTATCAAGTTATCTGCTTTTTTATGTTGTTTGTCTACAGTTTCTCCTCAATCTATTTCCTTGAAATACTGATGACCTAACAACTTTCAGTACAAATATTTATATTCAGATCAAAAGCTATAAACTGAAGTGATGAACATGCGATGTGTTCTCATATTTCCTGCCTTGAAGCTGGTTGTGTCTAATGGTTCATGCCATACAATAGGACTGAAGCTGCATGAAGCTGGGTTCTAATCAATGATTGGAGGCATATAACATCATCTTAATGATATTAGAAGTACTAAGACAACAGCAGATTCTTCTAGTACCACTGGCTGTGTAATTTGTCATTTAGTTTCATTGGAATATATGTCAGGTTGGAAAACTATTTTAACATTTTTGCTAGTTGGATAATAAGAGCTCAGATTGTTTCACAAATTTGTCAGATGTCATTATGCATATCATGCAGTCAGGTAATGTTACCTTTGTGTTTTACATTACATATGTACTGTGGTAAATTTTTGAATGAAAAATGAAGTTTTAAATCTTAATTGTATTCTTATCAAAATTTAAACTTTGGATTGGATATGATGTACTTAATACGGCGATTCTGTTCTGCGAATTCTAATTGTTAATTACTGAATTTGAAAACCTCCAAAGATTTACAGACCCACGTTATTATTTTGAAATGTCAAAATGATTTTGGCTGTAGGCTAGTTGTTCAATACTGATATCAACTAAAGTAAATTATTCTGTCGTTGAAGGAATAATTAGTAGGTGCGTATCAAGGTTTCATCTTTAAGTTATTCCTGAGGCAAAAGCACCTTTAACAAACCTACACAATGTCGAGAGTTTTAACACACACCCTCCATTCTGTCTCAAAACCTACACGCGTAAGAAAGAAGTCTTTGAAGATCTGAAGATCTGTTGGTATGATTAAGTGCCGTTGAAAATGAAAAATATCTCTGTTACTCCTCCCAGTTTTCAAGAAAAAAGTTCTGAAAAACAGGTAATCTTAACCTTCCTACTTTCGCAGATCTGTCTTGAACTGACGCTTTTAATACGTACTTCATCCTCATGTATTATTATTATCGTGGTGGCATGAAGGAATTGAACGAGAAACGTATAACATCTGCATTTGTTATCGAATGAATCGTTTCAGGGATGATATGTGCTTCTTGAAGGAAAATTTAGATCAATGACCAGTTCGCGTGCCGCGTGTAGCATGCTTCAGTGTAATCGTTATCCTTTGCGAATGAGTCGCGTAAATGTCAAACCTGCGACAGTTTTGGTTTAGATATTAGCCTCGTGAATTCAAACACATGTCTTAAACTTTTCTCCAATAGACAATTGTTTGATCAGTGTCTGTTTCTCTTTGTTTGTGTCCAGAAATCTTCCTTCTGATGTCGATGACCACACACCGCCTAGAAATGAGTAAATGCAATAAAGAAATCATCAACAGAAAATGTGTTCTCATATTTACACTGCTGAAGCGGGCTGGGTGATGTTGTCTGATAGTTTTGGAGGTGGGGTCAAGCTGGAGGAAGCTAGGTTGTAATCAGTGTCAATGCGCATATACACAACGGGCCTGATGTCATTAGTACTGGAATAGTAGTCTAGGATAAATGTTTATGCAGTTCGTATTTTTTGCCTCGTGACAATGAAAAGACGACTCCATGAAGATTGTTACCTAACAAAACCCATCGTAATTGGAACATAACGTCTCTTGTTAAATATTGGTTTAATTACGACATCGGTGTTACGTCAGTGGGCTAGAATTTTACATGTTGAGATTCTTGTTTGGATACTATGGTGACGCAAGGGTTTATAGATGGCAAAGTTACATGTCCGGTAAGTTGTTCTTGTTAATTATTCTGATCGGTTATATGTAATAATTTATGGAAAAATTGAGTTTCAGACTTAAAAGATGGAGTAGTTTCCATTTTAAAGAACATTGGGAATAAATCATTTCAGAATACGGTGTATGACGTCAATTAAACTGAGCATTTGAAGGTGATTTTATTGAAACATTAACAGTATGATCATGCTGATGAACTGTAACGTGTTGACAGATAATCCGATATCATTCCTCCTTATGTTTGTCTCTCGGCTCTACAGGGAAATAAATTATTAATCTCACGGCGAACTATTTATCTTCTAGGATGAAATAAGAAAATCAAATTGCTGTCGTGCTGGTGATCCTCTTATGTGAAGAATTATAGATATTGTTACCCTAAAATAGGAATGCTTAGGATAAATGAATATCGTGCGAAGTAATAGGTAATTTATTGCTTCATTTACTTGTCGATGTAATTACAACTTGATGTATACTTTAATATATTTATAACGTTTGCAAGATGGTAAGTGCCTATAAATTTCTGGCTCATTTAGGAGAATAACAATTTTTTTGAAGTGTCAATATTTTACATGCGTAAAGTTTTTTTTAAAGCAGAATGGTGAATAGAAATCCGATGCATTGTGACGGCTGTTTTCCTGTCCATTCTTGCATTCGCATTTCCCTACACACGACCTCTAACCACTAACCTTGCCCAATTTGTTCCCTTTGTTTGTACTTAATGATCTACATTGCTTTATCCTGGGAATTAGTTATTTGACGGATAATCAGGTGTGCAAACATTTGTATAAACATTAGAGAAAGATGTAACGCTAAAGAAGACAATTATTATTGAGTTTCCATGAGCGTAGCAGTGTTTGAGTTTGCTAAAACATGATTGTCTATTTAGTGCTATCCGACTTGACCATTCGCAGCTGACGACATTACAGGAACGGTAGAAATGCCTACTACAATCATTAAAGCTGCCCTCCTGTTATTTAAGGGTATAAAGCTTGTATTTCAGCTCATTTGTAAGTTGGCAGTGGTTTGAGCAACATGGGTCATTTCTATTGTGGACATAGACTGTGCACTGTATGCCTGAGGAGAACTTGACTCATGGAGAGACAGAACACAAAATGACTGAATTTAGCTGTAGAAATGCTTTTATAGCTGCCCTACAGCCCCAAACATTGTGTGGCTTAAAGGTGTGAGATGCATTGTGCAATCAGTGTTGAAAGCTGTCAGCAGTTGATTGCAGTAGCTAATCGCAAAAGGTGTGTGTGGTGTGAACTTATTGCCAAAAACAAAAAAGATGAGGTACAGCTATAATGAAAACTTGGTCAGAATGCATCCCATTTCAGTTGTCAATAAGGGCATTAGACAGGGAATATATATTTTGTCAAACGTTTTTAGGTAAAATAATGGAACTTCAGCTTTAAAGAAAACTTCGCTGAAGTACAGGAATTCCTTTCGGCAGACAAAAGAGCACTAGTCTGCATTATGGAATTTAACCATGCACGTCTTCTGTAGTCTATTTCAACCTCCATTTGCAAAATCCGTATAAAATTCAATGCTGAGTCTCACATGCAGCTACGTACACAATGTTTAAAGAGAAAAAAGTAATAATTAGAGTTCAGTGTTTCTGATGTTTTGTTGAAGAAGTATCATTAACTCATAGGTAAGAAGGTTTTATCTGTGATCATGTTGTTACTAAAACATGGAATATCTTGTTGATGAATAAGCACCTCAATGGTATTAGTGTGGAAGTCTGCAGTCGGTATTATCCTTTTATTCCCGAGACGATGAAAGGATTCTTTGTTTCTTCAGAGCTAGTATAAAACTTAACTTTTCTAACTTGTTTCATTTTTAATCCCCAAAAATATCTAAAGTGTACCAGTTAAAATATGCCCCGTTTTTAGTCTGTGGGAATTAATAATGTGAAAAATTAAAGGCACTCTTCTAAACTTTATGCTGCATTAATATTTTTAGTTTCAAACCTTATCTCTTAATTTAGAGCCATTGCAAAATAAACTGTGCATTTAGGGTTCATAATATGCACTTGCAAAAGACATGTTTTCATGTCATTTCACATAAGATATTGGGGCTGAATCAACAATACATGACAAATATAATTGAAGCTGCAATGAGGGAAATGAGAAAATAGTGAAACAAACAAAGCTTAGATTGATTTGTGATTGCTTGTTTAGCTTTAACTCCCCAGTGTGATGTGAGTGGAATTAATCTGTAGGGAGAATATCATTGACCAAATACAGAGAAAAAGAGTCGAAACTAAGGAACAATGATCACGACCTAAATGAGAAGTACATCCACATATACCTTATGTTGCAATTTATGAAGCCATTAAATGTTACACGTATAAAAAGTTACAACATATTACGGATTATTAATGAATTTTCGGCAATTTTCTGCCCTTTAACAGTCCATTCCGGAAAAAGGTGTGAGACGGAAATTTTTTTCGCAAATTTTATCAGTTCTAAGCCTGGTTAGGTGCTAATTGGTTGTTGCTATCTGAGACTGTTGAAGCTGTATGAAGTTGGGTTCTAATCAGTGTTAATGTACATGTAGACAACAAGCCTGATGTTATTAGAACAGTCAAGAGAATCCACAACAAATTCTCAGATCTCACTGGCTTTTGTTTGTCTCTATTCCATGGGGAAATAAATTATTGATCACAGTTTACCATTTAAGCACATGAGTAGCTGTAATGAAATCAAATCTGTTCCCTGTGACACGGATGCTTTACACACAAACTGTCATCTTGCTTCTTGCCGAAATAATTTTGATTTAAGCTCGATTTATGCGTACGTATGATAGTTACATGCAGAATATGGAGAAATAGTGAGACACATACAAAACCCTAACGTTACTCGGACATGTTACTTAGTAGTTCATTGTAATATGTGCCTGTACAAGGCTGGTAAGTATCGCCGCTTCAAATCTGCAGAGCATGATTCACCCAGAAAACTTTTCACAGGCGCGCAGATTATGAAGGTTGCATATTAAGCTAGCACTAGCTTTTCATTAAGACGCTACTGTTTGCTATCTGTGAATTCATATGATTTTCAAGTAAAGTTTTTGTAGCTCATAAAGTGTGTTAGGATAGTCAGTGAAGAGTCAGAGACAAACTGCGACCTGAAGTTAACAGCCCTGCCAGGATGTTAAACTGATATATATGTATAATGTATATACTTGCTTGGCTTTGACCCGGAATGGGATGAAGACAACACTTGTATCAAATCACACTGAGTACTTCGGACGTTAAAGAACAGCGAAGACATCTCCCTACTGTCTTCTACTTTGACTTCAGTGTTAGTACTGTATTTGTAATGAATAAATCGCGAAAAATGATTTAATGGGTTTTGAACCTTCCACGACTTCAGCTGTTCATGTTCATCAAATTTAATGAAGAATCATGTTACCAAAGACAGAAGGGTGTATTTGGATCTCACATTGGGGGATTTAGCATCTTGTCTGATTACATTATGTGAGCAATTCAGGCTCCGTGGTAATGTTGAGCTAATTCTATTATCAGTGTTAATATGCTGGGAGACAATGTGCCTAATATCATGGGATAAGCCGAGACAAACTGCGACAATTTCTGTGATTCATTCAGCTGCTTTTGTAAGTATTCATAAGCCGAACACGGAAATAACTCATTGATCTTGTACTTCAGATATACAGTTATGAAAATGAGAAGACATTCAACATTCTTGTCAGATCTACGCTGTAACTTTAAGCTATGATGTATGCCATAAAAGAAAGTCAACGGCCTAGTGATGAAATATCTTACAACGTTCGCTTAGATAAACACTCCAAGATTTTAATACAGTAGTTTATTAGGTGACCGCTGCCCTTGTCGTTGCTGGCTGTTCTGTAACTCTTGTGTCGTCCTTTGTAGGTTCAAGTATAACCTTAGTGGATGTTGGTTCTATCTTTTTAGACTCAGCCTACATTTGCCCGTACAGATGTACATATTTTAAGGAAATGATAGTTTCATCAATACATAGTGATGTTGCATTTTTTGTATTTTACTTCAGGACATATTGAATTGTTATGCGTCAAATGAACGAATACCGTAATTCTGGACTACACTCATAAACAATTGCCATTATCTGATAACTAACCTTTTCCCTTGTTTACTCTATTTTCTAATGTTTAGTGCAGCATCTTTGTCAAAGCCAGATTTACGAAAGTAATCTTATATTTTCGTAGAACACTTACTGTCTCGTAAACTTGTTTAAAACTGGGTAACTAGGATCAAAGTTCACCATTAACGGGAAGATGAAAACGTTTCAGACTTTTCATTCTAAAGGTTTCCATTTGTGGAAGTGCATCTTAATTACCTTGATGTAAGTAGTTCCGATGTAGTCTGCATGTAATTCTCTTTCTTTTGCACAAAGACACACATTATAAAAGTAACGGAAATGTTCTTTGTTAAAAATGCTAAAACTTAATGTAAGGTTTAGATTAATCTCGTAATGGTTTCGTGCCTTCTGTGAAATATTTTGTGTAAAATTTGTAAATTACGTTCAACCTTTTCCGGCTTAGTGACTCTGTTTAGAAAGTCTGAGGGTCTCGTATGTTATAACTGTCCTTTATCCAACGGTCTCAAAACGGCACCAAGATTGAAGACTTTGTTTTGTTCCAGTTTCTTGAAATAATGGAAAGAATTATTGTTATAGGTACAAGACCGACTCTTTTAAATGGAACACAAACGTTCCCCAGTTAAACTTTTAGAAGAATGTTTATTAAAGTTAAACAAACCAGACGTAGTCTATATCCATAAATATATTTGGCTGTTATGAAGTCAAATGATTTAGATCTTGGACTTTAATGATATCAATTAATGATAGATTTTAGCCCTGTGATCATGCTGTTGCCAAACACAAGGTTCCCCTTAAATCGTTAAGAAGATCAATAGCATTACTTAAGAATATGACATCTTCCTTCTTACCGCATTAGATAATGATTTTGCCTTCAGAAAGTTACAATGACTCATTTCGTAACATGGGTTTTGACTGTCTTAATATCTTAAATAATCTCAGAAAATTTAAAATCAAGGAATAGGCTTCAATGTTTGAAGGTAAATCCAAGCCAAGCAGACCTAAACCTATCACGACTCGAATTCAGAACTTTGAATTAAAAAAAAAATTCAACTGTATTTTTTTGTAGTTTGATCACTGTAACATGCAAGATTTCGACTTCTTTTATTTTTTTAAATTAGTCTCTTTTCATTGCAAAGGAAAGTTCACCGGGATGGTTGTGTTGTATTTCAGTTTGGCAGTCGGTATGCAGCTTATTGTTCATGTCTTTTGCTCACAGACGAAACGCTAGTAGATGTGATCTTTGCAGAGGAGGCAAAAAATAAGGTCTAAACTCTTTCCTACGTGATGATGCATCATGCTGGTTTCAAAGGACGAGATATTTGGGGCTTGCTCCACCATTAAATTGTATTGATGCCTATTTAATTCTCAATCTTGATTTGAATCAATGGTAATGTACCAACAGACAATACGTCTAATGTCTTAGCATAATCCCAGACAAACCGCGACAATTTTCATGGCTTTTCCAAGCCTGTATTTCTCCATGAAATCTACAGGGAAATAAATTATTGATCTCACGACGAACTATTTATCTTTCGGGATGAAAATAAGAAAATCAAATTGCTGCCATCGTACTTATCCAGTTGCACCTAAGGAATTGTAGTTATTGCTTTAGTTACTTCAAGATTATTAGATATACTTGTAGATGCAATCCGTGAGAAGATAGATGCGTACCGAGTGCATCCTCCCATTTTCGCAATATCAGTCTTTACGATTTGCATTCCTTTACTGGACTCAAATCAAAGCTGTGTTAGTGACAAAACCTGACCTTTTTGTACAGATGTTCTCTTGAATTATTCGTCGAAGAACATGGTTTGAACGTCTTTTTGTTTCAATATTTATCTTTTTACATCAGCGAGCGTACTATCGGACATATTTATCATGTTTACTTATCAGTTATTATAACACGACATATATACAGTCAAGTGTTACACTGAACACTCATTTCTATTGGTATATTTTGCCACCTCTTTAAAAAAGTATTTTGTTATTTTGAATCCACGTTCAATTGTTACGTTATATTAATATGCATTTCTCCTTTCGCACTTGTATTTGCATTTCGCATTTGCATTTCTCCTTTTGTGTCCGCGTGAGGACGCCTAAATTTTCGCTCTCTAGAGAACTATTTAATTTGCTGGATATACTAGGAATACCAACCCATTTTCATGCCAAAGGACTTATTAATGTTTACACTAGACAACTAGACAAATGGATAGGTATAATTTTCATTATTTTCAGTTTTATAATGTGCTATAGTAATCTAGTCCTAATATTGCCCACAGACCAATGCACTAGTACAGCTAGGTCACAACACAAGATGCACAACACCTTAAGGGCAATCAACATGTTTATACATACACTAGGTGTGAACTTTTGGACATGCAAAAAAGGTAAATAGTAATCTAGTCTACAAAGCATTATCTTTTGGAGCAATAAACAACATCCTAAAATTTAAAATAAAAAGAAGAAGAATAAAATCACATAGAACAACTAGGGAACAAATAAAACAACATGGTGTCAACCCTAGAAACTTGGTAAAAATGCCAACCAAAATTAACAAACCTAGAAAACTAGTAAAAATCATAACAATTAATGCCAGATCAATAAACAAAGCAGATCTAATTTTAGAATCTAGTCTACTACACCAACTGGACTTTGCAATAATAACGGAAACCTGACTCAAGGACATGGAAGAGGATAAAGCTTGGCTTCAAACTAGTGAACTAGGACAAAAAGAGTACAGGATACAGGAGGTAAACAGGAAAGAAAGACAAGGAGGAGGACTAGCTCTGCTACACAAAAAGGAGTACAACCCAACTAGGACCAAAATCAAAACACACTAGAACACTAGAAGCCGGACTTTGGAAGGTACAGACAACTAGCTATACTAGGCATATATCACCCACCACTAGGATCAACAGCAATAAACACAAATGCAAACTTTCTAGAAGATATAACTAGAATAGTCCAAGAAGTACTAATGGAAAATAACAATCTAGTAATTCTAGGTGATTTCAACATCCACATAAGAAACCTAGCAGACTAGGATGCTATCACATACAATGACACCTTGGAGGCACTAGGACTCCAGCAACATATACTAGACCTGACCCATCAACTAGGAAATACACTAGATCTAGTCTACACAGAGGCAACAAGCACAACAAAGGTACTAGAAAGCTAAATTGGTGAGTACATTTCCAATCATAAATTAGTAGGGGTCACAATAGATACTAGGAACGACACCACAAAGCATGGAAAAACTAGGAGAAGGGACTACAAGAAGTTCACACCACAACTATTCAAAGAGGAATTCAACACTAGAATACTAGAACAACAAAACCTAGAGAGGCAACAGCAGAACTAGGAAATGAAATGCAGCATCCTAGACAAACTAGCACCAGTAACAGAGAAGAAGACATCAAACAAGGAAGTTAGACCATGGTACAACTCTATTCTACTAGAACAAGGGAAAATAGTACAAAACAGGGAGAGGATTTTCACCAAATATAGACAAGGTCATCAATGGACTGTATACAAAAGAGAATGAAATAGATACACTAGGCAACTAGACTACAATAAAAGGAACTTCATCCTAGGAAACATAAAGAAAGCATCAAAACAACTCTAGGCAACTATTCAAAATAGTAGAGGGACTACTAGGGAACATAACCAAAAATCCACTACCACCATCTGACAGCACTAGTCAGCTAGCAGAGGATTTTGCAGATTTTTTCCTGAACAAAATACTGAAGATAAGAGAAAAAATTTGAAGGAGTACCATCATACCAACCTAGCCAACTAGACACACTAAGAAAATTTGTGCCACTTACAATCAAAGAACTAGGAAAATTAGTAGATAATATGTCTAGCAAAACCTGCAAACTAGATGTAATTCCAACAGATAAACTCAAGGAAGTACTAGAAGAAATACTACCAGCACCAGGACATGTGGTAAATCACTCACTAGATCAAGGAAATTTCAGTGAGGAATGGAGAGAAGCCAGGATAAAACCACTAGTCAAGAAGAAAAATAGTGAACTAGTCAAAACAAACTACCGACCAGTCAGCAACCTAAGCTTCATATCAAAAATAGAGAAAGCAACACTAGAACAATTCACAGCACACTGTGATGAAAATAGTCTACTACCCAAGTACCAGTCAGCATACAGGAAAAATCACAGTTGTGAAACCAGCCTAGTCAAACTAGTAAATGACATACTTTGGTCAATGCAAAAACAGAAGGTCACAGCATTAGTAATACTAGATTTAAGTGCAGCATTCGACATATGTGATCATGACCTACTACTAGAAGTACTAGAAACTAGATTTGGAATAAAGGGCAAATCTAGGAAATGGTAGGAAAACTACTTAAAACCAAGATGATTCAAAGTGGAAATAGAAGATGTCACATCAACAACTAGACAACTAAACTTCAGTGTACCACAGGGATCAATCCAAGGAGCATTTCTCTTCATCTCATATGCATCAACACTAGATGAAATAGTACAGGACCAAGTATTAAATGGATTTGCAGATGACCACAGTGTGAGAAAGGACTTCAACCTTAGCAAACTAGGCCAACCTAGCACTGAGGAACAGGAAACTATTGCAATCATGGAGAAATCTATGCTAGATATAAAATCCTGGATGGACTCAGTATGCCTAAAGATGAATGAAAATAAAACTGAATTCATCTATTTCAGAGGATCTAGACAACTAGGAAAATGCACAATAAACAAAATAAACATCAACAGAGAGGAAATTGAAAGAGCAGAAACAACTAGATACCTAGGCACCCAAATGCACCCTAGATCAAATGCAGTGAGTACAAAATATGGCAGCCAAAATAGTACTAAGAAGAAATAAATTTGACAGCACAACTAGCAGTCTAGGAGAACTACACTGGATACTGATCAAGTACAGGATAGAAACAAAAATACTCACACTAGTACAAAGATGTCTACATGAAAATGCACCAGCCTATCTAGAAAAAACTACTGCAAGAAAAACAACAAAGTAGGAGAGGACTCAGATCAGAAGCTAGACATAGACCACTAGTTATACCAAGCACAACTAGGAAAACATTCACCAGCAGATCCTTCAGTGTACTAGGCCCAGAGCTATGGAACAACCTACCAGACCAAATCATGAAAATAGACAACTACAAGGAATTCAAAAAACACATCAAAACTCATTACTATAAACTTCATTTTAACCAAACTAGTAAATAATCTAAACTACCTAGCTAACTATTTTAACTGCTAAAGTAAGCAATTAATAACTGAAAACTCCTAAATCTAAATTTAAACTAGCTAACTATGTAAAGCACCATTGATAAGACATCTAGTCTTCTAGGGCGCTATATGAATTTATAGCACATTATACATTAAACATACACATTAAAAGCAAAATATAATTCATGTTTTCTGATTCTAAATATAAACTCTTTGATCGTTTTGTCAAGCAAATGCTTCAGATAAAAAACTTTGAATTTCTGTAAATTAAAGGAAAAATACAACACGAATAAATTATTCCAAATAACATTTACGTTGCTTTTCTTGTATTCTGTGCCATGGTTTTACCAGAATACAAAACAAACCAAATTTCAAAATGACATAATTGTGCAAAGCGCAGCTAAGGTATTGTTATTTCCCCTAAAAGCAGGCATAGTTTAGTTGCAAATGACACATAACATATGTTTCATAATATTAATACATACGATTTAATTTTTATCTCTCAAAATGCTATAGCTTCATAAGCCAAGAACATGATGATTAAGATGTGGAGTTGAGATGTTTTCGCTATTATTGCTGGAAGCGGCCCTTTGATGTTCCAGGAATCAATAGAATTTGCACTATGACTTCTTTGTATGTCACTACTGATATTATTCTAAGCAATATGGACTTAAGCTGCAACATTTAAATCTTCGTTTTTATTCCTGCAGTCCTAAGTTGAAATATGACCAAAGTATTTTTGCAGAATTTTAGACAGTTTCCAGCAGAGTATTGTCAGTAAATGTATTTTACTAGGTCTTTAGGTTACCAGCTACAATCTTTCCAAACTATTGCATTGTCAGGGCTTTGGTCAAAAAGGCCAAGTTTCCCATTAATAGTGTAGTTTTTTTCCTTTTGAAACCTGCATGAATAATAATTGGTAATGCACTTCTTATAAAGATTTTTACACAAGGGACAATGAGAACGTAGGAGGACCTACTGTCACAAAAGTGTGTAAAAATCTTTGTGAGGAATCCAATGCAAATCCGATCAAATTATTCCCAGAGCAAATTCAGCACAATATATGCAAAAAGATACAAGAGATACAATGCTTCCTCGAGTTCTAAAGTAGCAATAATAACAACACGTTTCAATGTTACTGTTAAAATTTATTAGACAACAAAACTGTAGTCTATCGTGGATTTGACAATTTAGTAAATAATGACATTGAACAAAAGTTCAACAATGTAAAATCGCTTTTGAAACAACAGTTCACATCCAGATACGTGACATTTCTAATTATCTAAGTGCACTTCACCCAGACTTAACAGCATTATTATTTGCTATTAATGTTTTTTCTCTGATGCCCAGATTAATCTCTGTTAGCACAATCCGAATGTTTTTGGAAATCAAGGTAGAAAATACCTGTGTGAGTGTTCCAAGGTCAACTACTCTTTGACTATTTACCAAGTACACATCAAAGATATAAAACCGTTTGAAATGTTTGAAATGCTCAATACCAACCGCGTGGACAAGTTTTCCGTAAGCACCACTTGATCCAGAACTCGCGCCTTCAAAACATGTTCTGGTATCATATGAGGTTCAAGAGACGTATTTGCGTCTATGTTTGACAAGCTAATACAGTGCTAAATAAAGTAAATTTATAATGCAGTGATGTTGATTTACGGAAAAAAATTCCGTCAAATTTAGAACAATAGAGTTTCACAGTGTGCTTCTGTTGGCGTCAGCAACACAACATGGAATTCCTTAGTTTTGAAAAGTTCTTAGTATAAACTTCCACTTATTCTATCAAATTATTATTTGTGCATCTGCTACAAGCATTCATTGAAACGACAGTCGTGCAAAAGAAGAGAACTGTTCGAGAATAGTTACAGTGCTATTACATCTTGAGTACATCACTGGTCTTGACATAAGACGCGTTATCCACCTTGTCCTCCAAATTAAGACATGTACCACACATCACTAAACCACAAGTAACATGAGGCATGAGGATTTGATTGTATTGCCCCTGCCATTGTAGCAGACAGGCTCGAGTTAAGCACATTATCCAGTTGAACAATTTCTGCCATGATAACAACAAAGTGCTCATTAATTAAAGAGTCAGAGGTAGAAAGCAAGTTGGCGGCCCATCAATTTGTGCCGAATGATTTACTGGGTCGTAATCGAGTGGCCTAACGCTATCGTTGGATTACATAACAATGTGACCAATGCCTAACTATGACATTCCCTTCTTGGATGGTTTTAGATGATTTAGATGGTCTTAGATTTAGATTTGTCTATCCGTTGTTCTACAGTTGCAGATGGGACTTTCTTTCTCAATTCTCTACGGTATTCCTGTTATATCAGTAGGTGCACTGATTTTGGTGACATTAACTGATGTCAGTACACTTCAGTACACTACACTTATCCAAATTGGTATTACTGGCATACCATAATGGTAGGTCTACATACTAAAAATGGTAGGTGGACATCGAATTTGGAAAATCCTATTGGATGCAATGAAAAATCTAGATATTTATGGCAAAAATTTTCTATTGATTTTGGACATCATGCAATTTCACTTCGTTATTCTTTGCTCTGTGTTAAATGCTTTTGTTCCTTATCAATTTAATACCTGTTTTTCTGAGCTGCAACAGTAATAGTTTCAGATGGACAATTAATGTGAACCGAATGATAACATGTTAATTTTACTGACCGATATTACACATTTTTAGGCCAAAACATAGCCGAAACACAGGAAGATTCCTGTACACTACTGTGATTAGAGCAGCTTAAATGATAGTCCAGTAGGTAATGAAAGCACACAAAGCTGCTTAATTGACAATTAATGTGGCTTCACAACATACTAATTATCTGCTAGATGTGGTATTTGTCCTGGCAACTCTGTTTATCATCAGGGCAGGAAATAACTTTGATATTTAATGCCAGTTAATGAACTGAACGAGAACTCTCTGATTAACACCTCACCGTCAGCAAACTGGGTAACGATTATCAGAGCAACAGAAGTGATGGGTTTTACTGTATTGTAAATGTTTTATTTGGATGGTCTTTAAAGAGGAAAAACGCTATTGGGGCAAGATCCTTCTTGGAAACGCATGTAACCTCTCGCCGCAAGCCCTATTCGTCTTGGCTATTTAATAAGGCGAGGTCAGCTCAAGGTGATCCAGCTTTTTAAGTAAAAGCTGCAATGCGTATTAAAGAAAGTCTAGTGAAGGCTATAGATGCCGATTCTGCTACTGATACAGAAAAGTGCAAAAAGTGTTTTAGCGTTACGAATTTAGGTTTGCTTGAAAGAAATTAACTTGACTTTCTTGAAAATTCCTTTTAAAAATATAGACAAAATTCTTCCAAGATGCATACTTCTAAGAAATTAGGAAATTTTATTCTGATGAGATTGCATCTTTGAAAAAGATTTTAACATTCATTTGCATTGCACCTCCCAGGCATTGGTCCATGCAAACAGAAGGGTTGACCACCTTGCCTGGTAAATTAAGATTTACTCTTTCATTGGCAGACAACCTACATCGTCTGCCGTTACCTTGTAGGAAGGTTTTAACCTTTATCAAGTGTCTATTAAGGATCCATGAAAGGAAATTGGTTTCATTAAATCGTTGGACATGAATCAAAGGACGTTGTAATTCATAAAAAGCACTTCGTAACAGTTAATTCCGCAGTGATCTGAAATGCAAATTAAATCAAACAGGTCGTTTAAATGCACGGATAATAGTGTTATGCAGTTTACATTAGAGACATACTATAAACTATAAAGGCCATTCACTCAATGAATGAAATTTTCATTCATGACGTTCTACTTGTAAAATTGAAAGCTGTTTACATTAGCATCATTCTGAAGGTGTAACAAAAGCATTTCATCTGGATGTAGACAAATATTAAGAAAGAGGCCTACTCTGAGACACCTAGGCGTAGTTTATAGAAATATTCTCTGTAATGGGACTACCCACTGGGTCTCCTAATAGCTAATATAATGGAATACGTCAGCTAATCTCCAACACTTCTGTCACAGGCTGTATGAACATCCACTGGGACAAATCAACTGAGGTATATCACTCCCACATTGCACGGCAAGGTTTCTTTACTTGATAGTTACTCAAGGCATTCTGTGACAAAGTAGATTAGGTCTGTTGAAAAGTAAAGCCGCCAAAGCTCACTACGCCACGATCAGTTGCCATTATCTATTCGTCAAGATACCATCGAGACTATCAAGTGTTTTGTTTTATACGGATTACACAGCCGAGATAGAGGTCAAGCACCTTTTTATCTTTTCGCTGCTGTATTCTTCTCAGTGTTGTTGCTGGTGCTTTGTGCCTAGATGTTTAAAACTAGCAATCTTTTGATACCAGGCGTCTTACGAAAAGCTATTTCTCATACCCTAGCTTCTTAACCTTTCTAGGAAACATTATATTCCGATCTTCATAAAAGATAAGATCCCTTGTTGTTCTCTGTAGTCGTATCTGGTTGTCACTTTGCATTTACAAAGTAAACGACTCGTTAATGATCGTTGATATCAGATGTCTTCCATACATGGAGGTATCTAGCGTCTGGATATTTCATATGCACGTGGAAGATTTTCTTTTTTGTGTGGATTTTAGGTTGTCTGAATGCATGTAAACTTTCTTATGTCGTTGTACATATAAACATTTACAGATCGATTTAATGACAGTTCGAAATCACTGATAAATATTCATACAATGAATTGATCGTTTAGCCGAGAGAAAACAGGGAATTTGATGGTTACTTTTTTCCAGACAGGGAAAAACAAGGACATTATTTTTTTAAAAAAAAGGAAAATTTTGAAGCACAGAAAATTTTCTGAATTTCCCAAACGACAATATTTTTTCATATTCGTTGACCTGTTCATGGCATTTATATTTCAATTTTTTAGCCTCGGTTTACTCGGCAGGGTTTTAGGAATATTTAGATTTGCATGCTCTGTCATCTCATAATACACTGGCTTGCCAGTGGTACCATCTGTAAGTTTGGTGTAGTTTATGGTTTACATGCACGTGCATGCTTTACACGTCCATGTTTAAAAGGAAACAATAAATTGTCATCAGAGGGAAAATATCTAAAACACAAGGAAAACATGGAGAAAACAGAGAATTTGATCTCACTTAGAACGTGGCAACCCTGTTTTTGATTCTATGTACTGTGTTACTTTAGGCTTTTCTGAGAATACATATTCGCAGTGAATGGTGAGACACCATAAGTTATCCCTCTTTGCACATTCTCTTATAATTTAATCCCTCCAATCGTAAAACTAAAATGGAAACGAGAAAATAAGCACTTTGGAGTGTTTCGGATTTATGACTCTCAAGAGTTCCATATTCAGAAGAATTTTCCCGTTAGAAGCAACTTAATCTTTTGTAATTGAAATTATTTGATAAGCTAACCAGGCTGATGCCACTAATCTTCACAACCTAAATGTTCTCCTTTATTCTCCATTCACAACAGGTGTAACAGTGTATTCCATCCCTTTGTGATAGTCTCTCAGACATGTCAGAAATGGGCCTTACATGATTTCCACACACAAATTTAGGCAAGCCTCCATTTACTTGACAGGCTACATTAGGTGGAGTAGTAGTGAAATAAATTAGAAATGACAAACTAGATTTGCCCACGAGAGGAACTTTCCAGTTAACAAATATGAGGCACATATTTTGATCACATTTGTATTAAGGAGAGCTGCCATTCTAAACACACTGACATTCTGGAGATGCACTTAGAGTAAGAGGCTTTTAGTAAAATAAATGATGCAATTTTAAGACGGAACATTAGATACATCTCTCTGGCTGACAACTTAAATAGTACATCATACATTAATCATATACACACACAGCAAAAGATGAAACACAAATATTTGGCAGGAAAATCTAAATGTCAGTCAATATTTCTTCGGTAAACCACTAGAAAGAAATCAGCTATTTTCGAATGGAGTTTTCAGAAACGTTTTCTCAAAGGCAAAAACTGGGAAAAGAAAGCTTTTAGCTAATTCAATGTGCAGCTGCAAGGTACAAACATTTATATGAAGTTAACTCTGCGTAACGATATCCATATAATTCAGAACATACGTTTTTCCAAGAAATTACCTGTTGAAAACTTTTAAGAGAGACCTTAAAAAGTTTTTTTTGTATTGCAATATATTGCTCCTTTATTAGAAAAAAATATCAAATACAAGCACATTTCATCAGTTTCTTTGTCCGAAATGCAGTAAGCACAAGGAACAATAGAGTTCCAGTTTACTGGCATTTTTGTCACAGATCAACAAGATCAGCTGTACATTCCACTTTACCCAATTTCATCCCTTTTTGACAGTAAAACGAAGGAGCAATGTTCTTTGGTCAATTTTAGGTGGCCGATTAAATTCAACATTATGGAATTGTATTGTAATAAAATGATCAAGTGAAAAGTTTATTCTTTTCATGAGACATTATAAACAAATGATGACTTTTTCTCGTTTCAGGTGAGACGTGAGTGTTGAATGATGATGCCATGGTACTGTGGTCAGCTCAGTTCGGGCTCGGGAAGATTCAACTACTATGGCCACTCACCCTGACAATTTCGATCCTGGTGGTAGTATTTACCATCACCTTAGCTAAAGGTATGTTATCTGATATCCAGACGTAAATGGTAATAATAATAATAATGACAATGACATGTAACTTTCTTCTTCCATGCTTCGTTTAATTTTAAAAATTCCAAATGTTTTCATCCTCAATGTACACTGATGTGAGCATCCTGAAATCTTTTGCGGGAAATGCCGAGACTTTGATATCAATAACTTGGATGTCTGATTTACCATAAGCTGGCTTTTAAAAGGAAAACAACAAAGTGTAGGCTTATTTTCAACTCCCACTCCTGAAATGTGTCATGAGTTGAGCCCCGGGTTTATTAATAACTTCAATTGAAATGCGTAGAGAACGTGCGCGTAAGCGTAGGCTTCAAAGAAAGTGTGTTATTCCTTTTCCAGGTGCAGCTGAATCGTTTCCTTTCTTTGTAATACTTTGACTCTAAGAAATTAATATCAGTAATTCAGTATTCATTCATATACATTTTCTTTAGATTTTCGATCCAAAATATGAAACTTCATTTTACAACTTTAGATATTTTGCTGATACTAAAACTGTTTATTTGAATTGTTAATGTTAACGCAACAGGCTTATCAAATTCCTAGCAAGGAAATATCTATTTACATTTCTACAGGTAAAATATGTTGAAGTGCTTCTGAATGTTTTAATGAAAGCTTTCCATTTGTGTATCATTTCCCTATGAAATCTCAAGTGCAGTTTTCAAACAGTCAATTAGTACAGTTCTTTGCGACTATGCCTACTTTATCCCGTATCATAAAGCTTAGATACTTGTTTCCCATTGTAAAATATTGGGTGAAGTCCTTGCACAAAAGCAATATTGCCCAGATGTAAAGGTATGATGAAAGTGTTTTCAATACCAAGTCTATAAACAACATACGGGGAAAAGAAGTGATCAATTTTCCGCTGGAACTAACACGGAAATATTGTTCCAGTTTCCATTTTCTGCAGTTGGATTGATTGTCGGTAACCTCTGTGTGTTTGAAGCTGGTCTTAGCTAACAACTCTGGTGGGAAGCAGATTCGCTTTAGGTTGGGAGCTGGAGGGGTACAAATATGGCGTGATGGGACCTTGGAATGGACAGCACTGTCAGATTATTTCTGTTGGGTTTGAGGGCAGTGCTGGTTCAAAGCTTGCAGGACGAGGGCAGACACAGTCTCTGGTAGATACAGCTCCTGTACAAACACAACAGGTTACATCAGATTGACACTTAAATTGCATGTCCTTTGATAAAATCCATGTAGTGTACATTACACCTACTGATTACATTCCGCGGGCAACAGAACCTTTAGAAATATGAATCTCTATTTGTTGTGGATATGTTCTATTTTAGTGAGCAAAAAAAGCCTGATTGCGTGCTATAACCTGATACAACATAATCCTATTGTCCCTTCTTCCCTCAGATATGTAATGAATCCCTCTATTTTTAGGATGAAAACATTTGGCGTATCTTTTTAAAATTTCATTGCTGACTGTTTATAGTCAGGGTATTTTAAACCTACAAAGATTCGGCTGCGCTGCCTGCGCTAGCGAGTTTCTCGTAAGTCTACGCTCACGACAATCATCATGTTAGCCTTGCGCTAGGCATTTATTTTTATAAGTTCTTCTTTTGGTTTATGACATCAGATTCAGTTGAAATAAATTCTATGTTAATTATAGCAAAGGCCCATAAAGTTATGGGTCTTTGATTTTAGCAAATATAAACGTATTATGTCCATACTCTGACACATGCCCTAATGAGTAGATGGTCCAGAATATCCAGTGGAACATTTACAAGAAAGGCATTTCCTTCACCAATTTCTCCATCATCTCCATCATCAATATCTTCATTCAGTCCTATTTTAAAAGATCATGTCAATTCAAAATAAGCAGATATATCTTTGTCCACAAACTGTGTCCACTAACTGGGTCCACTAACTGTACCCTTTCATGAGGACCACATAGGAACGTTAGAGAAAAATTGGAGGAAGTAAACTAACTATGATCAATCAGAAAGAACTTCACACACTTCAAACAGGAAATTCTATTCTGGTAGAAATAAATATATTAATCTCCCGAACTAAGGTACCAAAATCACCTTGGTAACTGGCAAGACATACATTCTGACATTCTATTTTCAGAGAACCTGACCCCTGTGCCCTGTCATCCACGTTACTATCATTGGCCTGTGTGTATCAACCATCCAGACGGATACAGTTGTACGTGTGGACCCGGATTCTACTGGAACACTAAGATCTGTGTCGGTAAGTAAAGATTTTGTCCAACCAGTAGATTTATCTTTTATCAAGGCGTACCGCAAGATACACGACATTGTTACTTGAAGTAAATAAGTAAATGGCAGGCGTCGACCTTAACTTCCGGCTTTCCACCAAAACAGACAAATTTTCAAAATGACGGACAATTTTTAAAAAGTGTCCGTTTAAAAGACGGACAAAAGTTACGAATTTTCCAGTCAAACCTTCACAGTGCGACCGATGCAAATGAGTAATTAACGGGTAACATTGAATTTTGGTTAATGTCACGGCCTGAAATGGAGTATACATATTTCCCAAGCTTTCAGAGTACGTTACGGGGTACTATCATGGTTGTCATGAAACACACAGCTCGTTTTCACAAACTTAACGCCCATCCTTTAACGCAACATGGCTGCGTCATGCATCCTATTGGTTTACAACGTGACGCTACCTTGTGGGTGTTACGTTGTAATCCAACATAACATGACACTTAAAGCATCAATTTCTTAGAATTGGATGCCTTGTAGATCAATTTCTTGGAATTAAAGTTTGAGTGTTGCGTTGAAGGATCGGCGATAAGTTTATGGAAATGAGCTGAATCTTTTCTATCTGTAGTTAGATCTGCTGTAGAATAAAGATATTTTCATCCCTTGTATTTTGTTTACCATGTGATTGGAATAATTCCTACAGAATTCAAAGGTATATGTATTTTAGAGAGATTCAAAGGTAAAATCCAAGCATGTATCTCATTATCTCTACTTTAGAAAGCAAATTTGAAAATCTACTTTAATATCAAAGTGAAACATGTCACAGGAAGCTAGAATGTGTGTTGCCTCTTCATCTGATCTTCTTTTTCATAGAATGTCGTCCTGCTGAAAATTGAATTCAACATCAATATTATAAGTTATACTTAAAATGTTATACTGAATCTTGTAATTGCTAATTATTTGCCTTGCTGATCATTCATCTTTAAGCTGTCAAGAGGAAGAAGTAAATTTCATGGTGACATGCCCATTATTTCGAGTCGCAAGGAAAATTACTTTAAGCTGCTGCACAATTTCATGAAACTCTTCTTCACAAGTTGCAACCTTTTTTTCAATGTAACTTTATTTGACAATACTGTAAACGATATAATATAACTCACTGGAGAGCTAGATATGTATCAGCGTTAAAACTCAGCTTTGCAAGATCAAGGCAGCGCTCTTTACTGTTTGTCAAAACCAGTGTATGTAAGCCACAAAGCCGACACAAACCCGCATCTGATGTGCAGGCACATTCTCTGCTACCTACATCTGAGCCAGCTAAAGAATTTCCATTCTTTTGAAAAGCGATGATCAAATGCCAGATAACTAAAGTATATCCCACTGATGTTAATGTGATTATATTTACACCAAGGTAGTTCTGTCGGGTTGAAGCTGCTTCTACATGGTATATTGTCATTATGTTTGATTTTTTTATGCTGCTACATCTGAGAAATTATTTTCATGCTGTCTGGGAATAAAAACTGATATCTCGAATAATTACAATGGGCAATACTTGTGCGAATACTTTGACATAATGGATTTCATAGATGTAGTATTGCATGGCATTGTGGAATATTCCCTTAATGACTTTCGTAGTTAAAATTACAAAACTGTCTGATTGTCTGATATTACTTTTGCCCTTGGCTAATTCTGATTTGAGACCACACAAGCAAATGTTTGTGCCAGTTGAAACAGGGAAATATAACGAGGTTTAATATTACGTCCTAATCAAACAGCTTAACTACGTTATTGCGAAACGATCAAACATATCAATTCCTTAAGGAAAGGAATTAGAAGACCACATTTTCGGTTTCTTTAAGGAACAAGCTTTGAACACGATTCAATGGAAATGAGAGATTTCCATTTGAAATAATCTGCACGTTCTTGGTAATGTTACAGTTTGCCTGCCTGTTCGGAAAGTTAGGAAAGTCAAATAAACTTTGTCACTGACTTAATTACAAGTTGCAATAATACCACATGGAGAAATAATGCGAACAATTATGCTTTAATCAAAAAACTTCCCTGAATTTAATTACACTTAAGAAGTTTAATAAGTCTCAGCTTTGCACATTAAACTTCATAAAAGGATTTTATTGCTCGCACTCCAGTGGAGTCATGCAATCCAAAAGCCAAATTGTAAAGGTAATATTATGAGTGTTTTACCAGTCAGTAATGTAGTGATGTAATTTTAAACACAATTTTCGTCGGGGAAGCCTTTGGTTTGTTTTTGGGACCTGTATAGCCAGGCACATTTGCAGGGATATAAGGCATTTTTGGCTTATTACTAAATTTGTTGAACATTCACTTTTTCTTTCCTACTTTTAATTAGATTACTGTACAAAAGCAATGTCCTTAATTTAAAATTCAATTATCATGTAATGTAAATCAATTTAAATTTAAATTTAATTTGGTATTTATAACGTAAGCCAGACTCATC
This sequence comes from Haplosyllis anthogorgicola, assembly GCA_038406195.1. Lineage (NCBI taxonomy): Eukaryota > Metazoa > Annelida > Polychaeta > Phyllodocida > Syllidae > Haplosyllis > Haplosyllis anthogorgicola. Next base: position 17,175 of record JBCAUI010500150.1, on the reverse strand, counting down.
ATGAACTAAGAGATTCACAAATTTAAAAAAGAAAATATTTTAGCTTCATAATAATACTTTGCTTTGTATGTCTGTGTTTTATTTAGTAACTCTTTAATTCAAACATCAAAGATATTCTAAAGTAGCTATTGATGTAAATGTGATTACTTTTTCATCAAAAGAGTTTTACTGTAAAGGAATTTTGCTAGTATCTATAGGATTATGTCGTAGTAACATTTTGTGTGCTCGAGCTAAAGAAGCCTGTAAAAGACCTGTTCTACTTAGATGGCATCAGTAAAGCAAACTGTCTAATATTTGTAAATGTCAGTAGGATACTCGGGTTGCATGAAGATAAGAAAGTGACTGCAATAGAAGAAGGATATCTTGGCATAGAGGATCACCTTGACAAATAGACCGATGGCAAAGGAAACGGTCGTGTCAAACGTAATGACCGAGTAATGCCTCACACTGATCATGTAGATATTGGCCTAACTCGGAAAATGTAAGGAATCTTGCTAAGAGCCTTTATTTATTCGGTGCTTATAAATGGCGTTACGTGTTTGCTGCTCTCCCTACAGAGATTCAGAAGATGCTAATTCCAAGACCTAGAAAAGGTTTTGAAAACCATAACTTCTTCTACTCGTAGAAAATCCATTAAATTCACTTCTGAATATAATTCTCACCAAACTAAAGTTCTGGTTGATTTAAGGATGATGCCAAATTTGTGACATATTCCATTAATTCCTTTGGAAAGCAATTAGTGTAAATCCAAGAGACTATTGTTTGGAATATGTGTAAAGAATGCAAAGTTAATGAATCAATATTTTTTAATCAATTTAGTAAAGGAGTCGAAAAAGTTCGCATGCATTGAGTTCATAAAAGCTACAGTTCTTTTTCAGTCAGCAGTTTTTATGGACATCATTTGATACTACTTTTATGTATTTTTAACTCATAGATAGCGTTGGCTCGTGACATCTACAAGACTGAAGTTTAATTCCAACACTACAAAAGAAGAAAAACCGTAAAATGTTCGGTATTCCATGTTTACACTCAATTACTCTCTGGAATTTCATTAAATTCAACACTCTTATGCACAGCTGATTTCAAAACACTTGTTTAGCGTAATGCATTCACGTGAAAGTGAAACTCCAATGTCATTTGAAAGATACGTTTATCAAATCTACATAAAATGACACATAACCTTGTTATGTTTCACAAAAGGTGCTAAGCTGTATGTATGGGCATTTAGTTCAAGTGACTAAAACATTTGACCGTATTTAACATTCTGTCCGAGCTACAGAATCCCGTCAAGGACTTTGATGTAATCTGACTAGGTAGATGCTGATATTTGTCATCTGTCAGTGGAACACTAGGGTCCTAAGGAGATAACTGTGTGAAGCTTCTTCCTTAAACCACTGGTCTCCTGCACAGATTTACTACTGATAACCACTGGTCACGAAAACTACAGACCTGCAGCAAATTTTACGCACCCCTTGATAAGGGCCTCCATCTAGATATCTACAACTGCAGGTTGGATAATGAGACCTTCCTTGCTGAATATGCGACCTTATTTGTACTCTCTAAAAGCAAAAGATTTCCGCAAAGTTTTGAAATGATCAGATTGTATTAATGCAAGCTGCTCTTTTGCATCTTGGCAGACTAAAGCTGAAATTCATGGTTTACCTTTCAAAAGTTGGAAAAGAAAAATACACTTAATGATCGTTCACAAATATAAAAACATTGTAGAGACGTATATGATACATGAGAGATAGATAATTGATATGAGAGATAATAGTCGCACTGGAAATACTGGAACGTGTGGAAATTTGACATATTTCTGTGGAGGGTTATGATACAGTTTATTTGCAACCCCTATCGAGCATTAGAGGCATGTAGCTGCAATTGATCTACAATCTATCTGGATTAGAGCGGTAAAGAAACACCCCAGTGAACAATTCGTCACCATTGCTTTATGATATAAACTAACTGACCGCAACGTCTGTGCATTCTATTGTTATAGTGTGCTGGCGCGGTATTCATGCATCCCAGAGAATCAAAATAATGTGTTAAAATTTTATTAGACCTACATTCTCTATTATCCTTAAAGTAAGAATGTGAAGTTATGATAGTCATATATCTCAGCTGAAATTACCGTTTCCTTTTAAAATGTAGGAAGTTGAAACAGCTTCTACCTTAATCTGTCTTCCTTTCAACTTTCTGAAGTTTATCACTCTAAGTCATCGTATACAAAATATCAGGAACATTCTTTTTTTTACACACACTTCCTTAAACATAACAGGATGATTTTCGTCTTGTATGAAATCTTATTAATACAGCAGTCTGCTTAGTATATATTTTTCAAAGAATGACTCTATGAAACATTTGCAGTATGTCATAGTTTAACAATTTCATTGAGCATCGAGATCCACTCTCATTATGGTTTGGTTGGCAAAATATGTAATTCCTTCGGCATTAGTAATACGACAAAATGTTTCCTGAATATATCTCCCATTAATCTGTAAAATATGATAAACTTAGCACTCGGTAAAAGAAGCTCCATGAACTTGCACTTTGAATATGTAGACCGCTTTGGTCAGAAACTAAACGCGTGTCAGCTTTGTCAGGTTTAAGCAAATGTTACGAACATTGTGATTCCTCTGATATCACAACCGTCTAAATTGTTTTTCTCACGAAGTGATAGGAATCCTCAATAACAGATTACATTAAAGTCAAAGCACATCATTTGCATCATTTGCTGAACGCAAGAATGCTGAATTTGTATGACTAAAAGCGTAAATTAGTAATTTCTTCTGCAGTTTTTAGGCTCATTTGATGACTTTAAGTAAGCATGAAATGACAGACACAACGTGTATTTAGACAGACATATTTTTTCGGATAGCAATGCTGTTCTCTTGTGGAAAATTTAATCAAACACTAACAACAATATCTTGTATAATTAGTTTTGCAGTATACATTTTATTCCTTTGCAGTAATGAAAAGTTTTGTAGTTAAATGAATATACTTTGCGCTGCTGTATCAAAATGTAGCTAGGGTGTGTATCTACCGCAATGCGGCACTCATAAACATGAACATATCAATGGATTAAATACCAGTTATTTAGGATGTAAGATATCTTTTCATCTTGGTAAAATAATTCTTTTATCAAAATAATATTCTTGTCAAAGGAACAATAAAGAATAAATAGGTTTTCACCTAATATTATCTAGATGTTCTAAGAAAACAAAGCGAACATTTGCATCTTCTTTGTAAGGATGCAACAACATCCTGCCTCGTAATTGGAGCCATTGTCACATAAACTGCGGAAAGAACAGAAGCTCAAGGAATTATCAAAGACGTTAAGTATTAATGACGAAAACGTTCACGGTATATAAATATTTTGCAGATAACGATTTTTTATCATCCGAATAAGAAAATGGAGGAAAACGTGACGATTTATGATTCATGGTGTCCAAATTACCACATTATTTCAGTAGTTCACTGAGTGTGAGATATCCTTAAATCAGGTGTCAATGTGTATTCTCATACAGGGTCGTGCCATCCTGTTCACCCACATAGGGCGAGTACCAATTTTGCATCTTTGTAATTTCTCATGCACCGCTTAAAGTCTCTAACCTATCTAGGAATTGGACCCATGTCGCCTGCTCAGCAACGCTACGTTCTAACCACTAGGCTATCGGGCTCACTAGCACCTTGCATTGCAATGCAGGGCCGTTATTACCACTGAAAAAGTGTCGCAATGCTATCTTCAAAGTTCCGCGGTGAATCAAAGTACCGCATGCGACATTTGGTAGCGTGTGTTGTGCCAAGTTTGGGTGCTATGTATCTGCATAATGTAACTAATACTTGGTTTAATGTATCATAGACAGTACATGCATTAACAAGGAAACTGCGGCTTTGATAAAAATAGAGAGACTTAAATTACTGTAGGTATCGGAGTACACTCTACAGGATTAATTTTCACTACCAAAGAAATGTACATTGAAGTAATAATAGAAAGTCTAGCTGCAAAATGTTGGAGTTCCATCTAAAGGATTCAATCTTCTGTAGTAAGCTCATAAAAGAATGAACGATTTCGACAAACAGCCGGCAAGCAGTATCGTCTGTGTCTTGCATTTAGTTCTCTGGACAACGAACTTTTTACCAGCAGTTAAATAGTGACAAAGCTCTTTGTAATCGACCATGTAGTATTTAGTAACTGGCAAGCATAATAATTGTATGTGTATATTATGAGTACCCATGGTTCTGGCTAAGAACACCCTTAGTATACTGCTGTATTGCGAAGCAAGGCAAGGTGGTTACAACAACAGAGGGGACTTAGTTATAAAACAGTGCATGGGATAGACAATAACTCCTGTAGCTTAGCTGCCGTTGTATCTTACGTTATACCACCTTCTGTCGTCGACACGATTACGAAATGGCAATAAGGTCCACAAAAGTGAACTGACGATGAACCTAAAAACGAAATTGTGACGTGTTTGCTTCAGCTGAACAACTGTGAAATGTCACTTCAATTATGAACCAGAGCCTCACAATTCGAACAGAAGGAATTGCTTACAGCGGTTTTGTGTAATGAAGTACATCACGATTTACACTTAATTAAACTTGCTCGAATTTAATTAAATGGGGGAGGGAGGTTCGGGAAAGTTCGGCGTTTTACAATTGGCGATACCGGCTGGAGAAGTAGTTATTAATATTAAGTGAATAGCTCTCTAACAATCGGGAGAGTGAGGACATATTTTTTGTACCTTTTCATTTTAGGAACCAAGAGAAAGTATTCTTAATTTCAATTCCAATGTGGCAAAAAAGTGCGGATTTAAGTTTTTATTAACGCTTTAGATGCCAACCGCCACAGTTGCCGCGTACAACCGCACAACCGTTTTGTCTGGTCACTGATATCTATGTTTTCGAACTTAGGATTAAACGCTATAACTCAATAAGGCCGAAGATACACGCCACGATCTAATCGCAAACGATATCAATCGCATGCGACGTTTGTACTTATTTAAGTAATATTATCTTGTGATACACATATAAGGGTTACTTTGGTAATAATAAACTATGATCTGATATATTTTATCTCTTTGCTATAAATAGCAATATTTTACAGTTAAATTTCTGATTGAAATCTCATGCGATCATTGATTGCAAGCAATCAAATTGTATCGTGTATCTCCGGCCTAACCAAGACAAACGATTCTGCCAAGGAACGTCGCGCGAATATTGTCGTCTTTACTTCAAGTAGACTGTACTGAATAAAAAGGTCATTATTACATTCAATTTTCACCTTAACTCTATCCCGAGAATGAGATATTTTTGGTCTAATTCGACAAGGAAGACGTCGATGTTTATTATGTATCACTAGGATGTTAAGATCCCAGGGACATAAGTGTTGGGAGCTTTTCTCTTAAACTGCAGAATCCTACACGGATTAAAGATGCCAGTGCGTCATACAAATAACCTTTGGTTATTTTTAGTGTTGAATGCAAATGGCTACATAATCCTAGATCAAGTAGATTCAATGGTATTTTCAATGACTGTTGTAAGTTAAAAACTCTATTTAACTGTTCTTTGTCTGTTACACGTAATAATTATTTAGGAGTTTATTTAAGAACTCAAGTTGTGTTAAAAGAGATGTGTATGTTTTGTTTTACTTTTGCCCATAATCAACGGTGATCAGACTATCTGAAAAACTAATACAAACAAGTGGCCTGTGATGGATGACATGGGAGGGAGGACCAAATAAAATATTTTCGTCATGACACTGAAATAGATCCATAATCTATCAAGATTAGAGCTCAAGAATTGGATCTCAAATAAGTCATTCGTCATGATAACTTTACAATGTAAACGCACAGCTCTATAGATTGCGTGGAATCCAGTCATATTGTATAACACTGATATCACAACCCAGCAACAAAACCTAATTGTAAAATTCAGATCAAGCCTTAGTTTTCAGATTGAGATCGCACTGAAATCCATATTCGTTACTGTAGATAAAATTTCCTGTCTATTTCAATATTTGTAATAAACTATCTGTATTATTATACATCAGGTTTTGTAGGGGTCTTTTTGCCTTTTTTGTTGGTTTCTGTTGAGATTTTTTTAAGTCTGAAGCACAATTTCTCTCCTGTTTCTTTCAGGATCTTCTACGATAAACCGTGCAGAATTATAGATTATGAATTCGGTGGAGAGCGCACAGCTGTCTCTGCAAAATCTTCTTCACATGTGAAACATGTCAATATTACTTTGAAAAGTTGTTTTTGTTCACATTTTATCGAGAATAACATAATGATTATCCGATTAGAATCGACCTCTGTATCCAATACCTCTTCGTCGTGGTATCACCAAGGATCATGGCGAATACATACCAAGCATGGATGGTGAGAATGGTGGTGAGAAGCAATCTCTTGATCGCGGTAATAAAGCAAGTGTTTACTGGGTTTCCAATTACAGAATATCTTAAAAACTTCCTGTGTACCGTAAATGATGTTAGATTGACAGGGAATGTATCTCAAAAGAGACTCTTGCAAGCACGTCGTGGGAAAATGCGCACACGAAATTGAATTACAGAAGTAAATTGCACCTACAAGCTGGGCAAAATACACACTTATGTGCAGCCGTTCAAAATATACCTTTCCACAATATTTAGAATAAAAACTTTTTGAAAATGTCAGATACTTTATGGGCGGAATTTAGTAAAATATCAATATCAGTTAAAGTTTCCTTTTGTAGTAATTATGTGGTTCGCAGACATTGACAGACCTGGTAGCTGTGCACAATTTCAATGATTTTTAACTTTTAATTAAACTGTCTCCACCGGCAGAATTTCAATATGGATCATACACAGCCTTGTGTCTACCCTTTTTGTGTTTCATGCACAACTCCTCGTTATAAATCTATTAAAAGCAGACAGTTGTCTCTGTGAACTGCATCACTGCCAGGGATCAAGAGATAAGTGATTTTACACATTTTTTTTTTGAATTTGTGTTTAAAAGTCATAGATTACGTCAGAGGCATAAGCTGAGCAGCCGAAACGTCATGTATTTTTAGCCGAGAATGAATCTCATGTTATCACCTTGCTACAAAATTGTGAGTCATTGGAAAACAAAAAAAACCGAGATTTGACAAACCGTTGACGTGCAGTATTATACATCAATATTAGTGATACATTTGTGTTGTAAAATGTTTTATGAATCATTCCCAAAAATGGACTTAAAGTCGACACTTAAAATTTGGTGGTGACTGTCCCCACTATTCAGAAGAAATAGTTTTGCTTAAAAATTTAGACGCTTACGTCCATGGTATTAATTGCAGGTTTTGAAAAGAGGAATTCATTAAAGGTTGAGAAAGCCTGATAGACTACTTTACCCTGCTGGAAAGAATTTTCGTTGATAACTTCAAATGTCAAATTTTACTAATTTCCCTAGTAAAGGTTTGAATGGCTACGCATTTGATTCAAAGACCATGTATTTTAATATAAAAAATATGCAAAAATTGTGAATGCTGCATTTTACCCTCCTCGCACCTTTGGTGCCGCAGTAACACGAAACATTTTCATTAGCGGATTTAGGGGGTGCAGGAGGCGCCCCCCCCCCCCCACGTTTTCATGCAGTTTTTCCGATTTTTGGGCGAAAATAGGTGAAAATTAGGTCGGCGCCCCCCCTACGGGCGGGGCGCCCCCCAAACGGGAAATCCTGGATCCGCCAATGATTTTCTGTAAAATACGATGGGCAAGTCTTCTATGCCAGTCTTAGCTCTGTATTACCCACAGATTTAGATTGATTGATAACAGCTGTGCGAGTAGAGAGGCTCTCTACATACATTTACATCTGTGGTATTACCATATGTTATCGAGGGCAGCACTTTCTAAATAAACAATTTTAAGACAAGTTAGGGTAAACGGTATTATAAATTAGTAAAAACAGATCCTTCTGCAGATAATCATTTCCATTATGGGATAGTACGCCAGACAAATATCGCGTTGTGCTTAAAGGGTTAATGAAGATGTCAGTCGTCAATTATATCTCACGATTATTTAACATTAGTTATTAAACTTGTTTGTGATTTCTTATGATTTCGTCCGCGAGGTTCATTAGACAGGTAACGATTCGGACTTATGAGTGGCTACTTGTAAAGCTTTATTTAGATCCTCTGCAAGGCCCTTAGACGAAGAGGATCTTCACGACTTCTGTTTTATAAGTAAGATTAAATGGAACGGAAGCAACAAGTCTAGACGTGGAAATTGAGAAAGAGACCCAAGCCAACAATATTTTATTCGCAATAGGTGTAAACCATCTCAAAATTCCCATTACACAAAAATTATCAAATTTCTTTGCAAAAGATATTACATTTCTTTGCACATTATCAAGAAAATATCCTTAAATGCAAAGATGTATATAAAAAGTGCCTTTGCATTATTTCTAAGACCTGAAACTTACTCTACGATACTCCAGACAGATGTTTGTAAAAACAATTATATTCCCTGGGAGTCGTGTGAACGATAAATCTCAAATTTACTGGCAGTTGCCATTGACAAAATGGTAATTTTTTATCTATTTGGTCAACAGTAGTCATTCATTAGCCTATCTCTCCACTAAAAGACGAAATGACATAAGATACCTAGCTGTTTAGTTAAACTATCCCAGTTAAACTGTTTTTACTTTCTGGATTTGGGTATAAAATATTGAGATTCGTCGGTCATAATTAGCTTAATGTTTTACATCATATCCGGAACCGATCACAGTACTTCCTTTAAAATTCTAATGCATTGAATACGTGCAAGATAGAAGGTAACACGATTCTACTAATTCTCATCCATATCCTTGAGATACAGTACTCAAGCCACAACGATGTCTCAAGGAAAGAAGCAGCTGGATAAATTCACGTATCTTTTTCTCAGGGAGAATAATTGATTAAAGGACGTAGTGAGCCCAAATCTTACCCAAATTTATGGAAAACAACCTAAATTTTTATAAGATAAATTTCCGTGCAGCTTGTGGTTCCCAAAATCATACATACATTTATCCTAGAACTATTCACCTTTGATGTATGCACTCTTTAAACTTACCATTTGTAATGTGTAAACATTGTATACATCTACATTCATTCATGTGAAAGGAAAAGATACCGAATTTAAAACGTCAGGAAATACAGAACATTTCCGCTTCTCACCTGTTTCCAGTACGTTTCGATGCAAGATGAAACAAAAGACAATTGATAGTGATCATGAAAATGCACTTTGCCGTTATTGCAACTTATAATGTGTCTAGGACAAACTGCCTGATCCCAACTACATACCAGAACTCAAATAGAACACAAATCTCGGTTATACATCTAATAGAGATCACAAACTTGTCAAATGGTCTATCATTAGTTGGATGTTCTCAGACAGATGAACTGCAAATTAACAAGAGGTTCACCTGGTGATTAGCTTCTTTACGTGTAATGATGATTGTGTTAGGTCTGCAAATGAACCAGTGATGCCCCGTCGTCAACAATTTGAACAGTCAGGCTATAATTAACGGCGAGAAGGTAAAAGCCGTCTAGTTGTACTTGTCTGGTTAAAATGAAGATGAAGCTAGTTTGTGACTGACTAAATATATATTTCATTCCTTTCAAACATTTTGCCTTTGGCTAGACGAAAGATTTTAAGTTGTGATGATTCAATTTTGCTTTGCGATTCTGTAGGTAAGTGCAATATCATCAACGGAAGTTGTATGGATGAGTTTTAAGTTTATACCTTGTCCATATGAAAAGGCCTTTGTATTAATGTTAAACTTTTCAAAGGAGTCATTGATGTATCATTTAATCAATATAAAGGAAAGCTTTATGTCATTTCATCCCAAGAAGTACAGAAAAAGATATTCACATCCACATCCTCTACATATTTCTAAGTAGTAGACTTTGACGTAACGTCAATCTTTTTAATTAAAATATATCTGAATCCTGAGAAGAAAGATGCTAATTGGTCCATTGGCCCTTATTTTTATCATATTTTTACTAATTCTGTGGGTTGTTTGCAATTTCAAAGTGCAATATCTTTTCTTTCGTGTATGAAAATCTATGAGACATGAATTTCCTAGCAATTTAATGTAATCTCCTTAAAGAAGCTTCTTGATATCTTGAAGTACAACCAACAAACATGCAATGACCTGACTGCTGTTATTTCAACTACATTCCGAGATTTAACGAATCGTATACAAACATGACTTACTGATGTACACACTTAGTAATTATAACAATATTATTTTACTTAAATAAAAGTTTATGTGAATATTTAGAAGACATGAATCATCATTTCGAGGTATTTGTGAATTGTCATCCTGCTAGGAAGTAGAGTATTCTTCAGGAAGACCAATCGTTTTCTACAAGCTACTTGCCAACTGAAATATACAGAACCGAGCAATGGTTGTCCCGGATCTGCCTAAGATGCCCATGATATATTTTTAAAATTTGAATTTTTATTCCTGGCTTCACAATTCATGTCATAAGCTGCTGTAAGTCAGATGAAAATTTGAGATAAAATTCAACATAAACGTTCAATGACCCTTTACTAAAATTCAGGGATGGATGGCCATTAGAATTGCTGCCCGCTTGTAAATGGAATGGCTATAAAGCCTCTTCAAGCTAGGCTGTAATTAGCTCCAATAAGTCTAATCCTGACAGTAAGAGTCGTACAGATGGCCTTGTATCATCTGTACCTGCTGAACCTTCATGGTGGAACTTTACAAATAATATCCAAAGCAAAAACATTCCGATAACCTCAAATAATCAAAAATATAATTGAAGCAGACAAATATTATAGTTAAAGAGCATGGAGTAATACTGTTGTCAATGAAGACTATTTTGATATACATTTCTAGTGGCACTTTTGTTTGATATTTCTGTAGGCACTTTTAGACTCATAGATTTTAAGATCGCGCGGTTGCTGCAGTTACAGTAATGCCTGTCCTGATTGTATCCTTTTGGTCTCAATTTTTGCCTTCTCACCTTCAAAATATAGACAGTCTCTGCAATTGCAAACGCAACGGACTCTGTCAGGTACAGAATGAAACCAGAATTTCTTGATGAATATAGCATTCTTTTTTTACCTAGGTCCTGCGCAAAAACAGATTTACATTACGTTTATGCACAAGGAGAACTGTTTACGACCCATGTGACGTTTTTGTATCGTAATCTTATGTATAATTTGCTAAGATAACTGCAAATTTTCACCTCTTAATTCAACGCTTCTGTTCACATCGCTCACGGTTCTGTGTATTTAATTATTCTAATGGCAAGTGAGAATTAGACTCAGGTCTTTCTTTCTTTTTTAACTCAAGAAAGGAAGAACTTATTAATATGTCTCTTAAGTAAAAAGAGCACAAAGTTAAGTAATAAGAATGCTGGCGTCGGATTCCATGACCTATTCACATAAATTAGGTTAAACGTAATGTACAACAGACTGTCTAGATTAGGAAGTTGAGAAAGACAGCAAAGTGAAACATTTCCTGTGTTCGTTTTGGCTCAAAGATCTCATTAGCTATTGTTGCCATTAGTCTGTCGTGTGCGACTATAAAAGTCACATGAAATTTAATGTAAGCTTTTTCCCAACAAAGTCGTACCAAACTTACAGAGTAATTTTTGACCATTATGTTCTGTGTTATCTTTTAACTGTGATTAGATAGTGTCAGACAGATGAAATTTATACGAGTTTTTAAACAATTAAATATTGACTTGTGAATAGCTCGAGGTAATGTTTAGCCTAAATTTCCTCTGCGCAGTTGTTTAAAACAATTTTTAACAGTTCAAACACAATTATTGAGACCCAAGTTTTGTGCGTGGCCTTTTGGTATGGATAACAAGTGAACGTCCAAGTAAGTAAATTCGCTACCATGTCGATGCTTTCAAGCATTTAGATTTTTATTCAGAAATGTTTTCTCTGCTTATTGGAATCTACACATGTCTCAACATCAAGGTATCTCAAGCTCCAGTAGACAGGAATGGTAATAGTTTGGAAACGAACAGAACAAAGGAGAGAACGAAAGAATTTCACGCTGTGCTTTTGATGCGCTATTGTTAAAATTCTGATACGAATTCCGTGTACTGAAAATCGTATGACGTGAAGTGGTATTTACTTTTCGCACTGCTGTCACACAGTTAGGTTAGTGGCCCATCTAGCAATGGATTATTTAGATTGTTGTTATTTCGGTACAGATTGCGACAACGCCTCCCTCCTGCCCTTTCTATGTTTCGTGCTGTGGTCCTCTATGATTACAAAGTTAAGAGTTCTGTTAAAAGCAGACAGTCTATTTGGATAAAATGATTACTCTGGTCTCAATGGGTAATAGATAAAGAAGGCTGAAGCTAACATTTAGAATGTGCCCTTTAGAAGATTTTAGGATAACAAAGGCTAATAGAATAAGTTCAACTGCAGAAACAGCAACTTTACAGATACCGAGATTAGATAGTCACAGATACTGTGCATCCATTCCGGTCCTCAAAAACATGATGTCCTCCCTTACCATGAATAAATATGTTGAATTGTCTTTCCCAAAGGCATATGGTCCAATGATTGTTTCCCTGTATTTGATTGCATTGCCATTACAGGTAACGGTTAGCTTTAATGTCAAACCATCATGAATTGTGATATATATCAATGGTCCCTTCGGAAATAGTCTACTAGAAACCGAAAAATGAAGTGAAGTCTCATGGCAAATCTGTACAAGGCAGAGTAAATGCAATCAAAGCAGTATTTGTGTGTATTTGAAAGTAGAAGCAGATAATCATGTGTGATCACTTTACTTGATTTCAATAATAATGCTATTGTGAAGCCGAGTTGAAAAGACAGCATCCATATTATTTTGAGGATTGTGATTCAAGAAAATGAAATGAACAAGAGCAGTGAAAGGTAAGGACTAAATACAACTATTCCTGTGAAAATATGTTTACTGTGTATTATTTGTACCCCCGATCTTTTGGCTAAACAAGTTCGAATAAAGTTCCTGACTGACTTCACTTTGCGGGTCACAAAGGTTGATTTACATTTTACTTACCTTTAGAACTATTCTTTCAGCTTAGTATATAGCATGTAAGAAAATGTAACCTTTGTATTACATGGAAGTTATGTTGTTCGAAAACACATGACTGTCCTATGCTCAACTTCTAGCTAAGAATTTATCACACAATGTGTCATTTTAGAGGAGTGCTGAGAGCTTTTCAACAAAGCCTGCAAATGAGTGCCAACATTCTGAAGTAGTCCACTCAAATCAGTTGCAGTAAGTGTAATTCCGACATTAAGGGCACTATGAATGGCATCGCATGTGGAATTGTCTCCTTAAAAAGGACAATACACAATATAATAAGCACCCGTGAGAAATTCCCAAGACAAGCCACTCTCTTGAAGCTGGCCTGGCCAATGCAGTTGAACACAAGATACGTAAGTGTATACAGCCATGAGAAATTCTCAAGGCAAGCTACTCGCTTGAAACTGACCTTACTAATGTGCTTGAACTCATACATTTGTGAACATTTCAACATCCAGGTTTAGATGGCACCGGTTTAATAAGAATTTCGTTTTCATTGTATTCAATTTCTTTTGATTTGTAAACTTTATTTCAATAGTTCTTGGTTGTGGTTATACTTTTGTAGGTAGTTATAGGGTTTTGCCGATGCGATTTTATCATAATTACCAGATCTTTGAAAGTTCCACAGAAAAGTACTTTGGCATCAAAATAAAACTAGAATTTGCCTTATCCGTACTGATTGGGGCTTTACCCTATTTTCCATCCAGTTTAAATTCCATATCAATGTTTTGTATGATTGCTAAATCCTCATTTATTGATAGCAAGCAGCTGGTAACATAGATTGCGTCGAGTCCCAAGGCTGTTTAACCAACGTGAATGTTTCATTGTTTGTAAAATCCCACCAGCAAATCAACAATACTTTTATGAAAAATGTATCATTGTGTCCCTTTTTTTCAAGATATCTATCATCAATAATCAGGGTGGAAACATGGTCCTCAAAATGAAGACTGAAAAACAGTGAAACGTGAAACATTTATTTTGATCACATTATCGGACTTTCATTTTACGAATATAAAGTGAAGATCAAGGGAAGTCCGTCAATTTTGGTTTGATTCATTTCTCTTTTCAAAAATGAAAATTAATGTCTGCATAAGCATCCCAACTACGTAGCTGGTCTAAACTGGTTTTCTCCTGAACGGTTTACTTTATGTAAGTTGAGCTTTAAGGAAGCTGAGCTCTAGGGGGTCACTTTGGTTTAAAGGCACACGGTAAAGAGGTTAAACAATACGGCATGAGGCTTTGTACACTAACATGTCAGCTTTCTTGTTTGCTTTGTTTGCACATTTCGAAATAATTTAAAGAAATGATAAATTTGCTCCAAATTTGGAGGATCTGGAAAATGTCTCTCGCTGTGACGTTAATTCAAACATCAATGAGACGTTTTCAGCATAAAGTCCAGAAACGATGACTAAATTAACCGTAATATCCGTCTGCTGACAGCTTGTTACGGTTTCCTCTGGGAAATGTGACGACCAAACATGACGCAAAGTCGAAGCTTCTTCACATCTTTCATTTTAAATAACACAGAAAGTAGATTATACTTGACACAGAATTGTTAAAGGCATAAAAAGCAAATTACATGGGACTGTATACTCCACCACTCACCCAAATTCAATCTTGTCTTATGTTTTTGTTGTAATTTCTGCTTTCCACATTCCCGGGTTTCCCAGCCCCCTCCGGTCATTCAGACAGCTGATAGGATAAGCTTAACTAATCCCCAAAGAAAGAAACTGTGTAATTAGGCCTCTATATGGTTAATCTGTTTTTATACCTCAAGGTATGACAAGAGGGATAGGTTTATGATTTTTAATAGTTAATTAAAGTGCCACACATGCATACACAGACATTGCCATTATGTTTCAGGAGAATTGTATTAATTTGGAAACGCTCCAGGACAGAAGACGTTCGTGCTGTTTCACAACGCGTGAAAATATCGTTTCAACATTTTCTGCTTCGTCACAGAGATAAACCACCTTTGAACAACTTAGATCTGGTTAACGCATTTTCAATGTATCATTGTTATGCGATCACCTACCACATAAATTGCATTGCTAAACTAATAGACATTTTTCTTAATCTTCATGGACCGAAGTCCACTGAAGGGGTCGCTGGTGCCCTCTATTTCGGATTGCGTTTCGAACTTACTATTAAAAGTTGAGACCCCCGCAACAACTGAATTTCATGCGGGCGCTTAACCTTTAACAGGAATTTCATGATCTGCGTTGCAATTCTAGAACAGAAAATCATCAAGTATCTATCTAGATAAAGCAACATTATTACAAAAGTCTAAAAAATTTTGTCTGTGTAATGGAGGACTATAGTTCATACAATTTGAACCGTGCCATTTTTATCGCGTTGTACCAGGACAGGGAGCGCCCTGTCTCGGGAGCGCGCTGTGTTGGGGGCGCGCTCCCCGGCCATGGCTCAGGAGCACCCCACACTAAAGTAGAGGTGGGTCATTGGCCCAATGCTGTCATCGATCATTGAACCACTAAAATCCATTGATTATTCAATTCATCATCAGATTTACTTTTTATGCCAAAATTATACAGATATATGAAGGATTGCCTCCAAAAATTTGCACTTCGACCTGCACTTAAAACTTTCACTAATTTTACATTGCATCCTTGATGTTTTCATTGAACCAATAATGTCAATTTTCAGCATGCTTCACTTCTATTTGTAAATCTTAATAAAGACAAAAATTATTCACTTAATTCATTTTAAAAAATGTCAAATTTAATTGAAATATGCACATTTTTTAATCTTAATAAAGATTAAAAATTATTTGCTGAATTCATTCAGATATCAAATTTAATTTAAATATGCACCTAAATTAATTAGTGCCAATGCTCCAATGATAACACTTAGAATCGATTATCCTGATTATTCAATTCACCGATCAATGCATCGGTATTCGATTCTACACTAATGCGCGCATCCGAGTCAGGGTCGCGTTTCAGACTGATACAGCGTAAAGTTTCATTAAAAATGTGGACCTCAGTCAAAAGTACTGTCAATCGCGATATGACTATCATAACCTTCATTTGGGTGAAAACAGCAAACTATTCAACAGTTTTCCTTTGGAGATAAAGTTATGACCACAAGCAATAGTAATTTTCACTTAGATTGTATTGGCTGGAATTCAAACAAAAGCTTATTTATTCTGCAAGAGAATGATCAAATTCTGGCCAGAAAAGCCAGCAGTTAATCAAACAACCGAAAATAGAAACAGAATTACACAGTGTGCTGGGCAATTTCGGTTATTTTGCTCGTAAGAAAAGGGTGTGCGTTAATAATTAGGCTCACTACAGGGCCTTTTACGTGTCATTGTGATTAGCCAATTTTCCCTGTATATAGTGATCTGGGCAGGAAAACCTTGGTGTTTCAACAAATTACCAGGTCTAAGTGTGTAGAAGGCATTTTTGCGGATGAAAATGGGGGAAGCTTGTTAAAAAGTCACATTGTTGTTAGGCATTTTACTTTCAGCACCAAATTTAAACACAACCAGACATCCGTGCTCTTTAAAGGTCACACTCTCATACATCGTCTTAAATGTCATATCTCTGTTACCCGGGGTTAAAATTCATGCTTTTCTAGGGGTGCAGAGAATTATTTATACATCATATTACTTCTGCTTTTTTCTATTATCTCCAAAAATACATCAAAGGGATCAATTCACTTGGAGCTATGTAAGGCTAAGAATAACTGTCTTAATGATAAATTTATGTAAATTAGTCTGAAAAAATATTGCAGAAATTTAAGGTGAAAAAACTATATATCATACTACTAACAAATTTAAGAAGCGAAAATGTCACGTTCCTGATGGGGGGCAGGGAGGTCTGCAGATCTGCAGGATGACCTCTTAGCCAATGAGGTGGCCTCACTGCCAAACATAAATTATGTTAATGAGCTTCCATCCCATGATGCCTTGCCAGAGCCAGGTGGGGAGTCTGTCTGGAGGATGACCTTTTTGCACTCACATATAAAGTCCATCCTGGCTGGGTGGGGGGGGTCTGTCTGCTGAGCAAGTTTGAACATGTTCTGTTTGAACAGGTCCAAAACTGGAAAATGCAGAATTTCTTGCAGGCCTTTTAAATGTAAAAAAGGA
>JBCAUI010500139.1:0-13381 GCA_038406195.1 Haplosyllis anthogorgicola | reverse complement strand
TTCTAATGACGTATATTAACAGCTAAAACAGATAAATTAAGATTGACTAGATTTGATGGAGTAATATGG
This sequence comes from Haplosyllis anthogorgicola, assembly GCA_038406195.1. Taxonomy (NCBI): domain Eukaryota; kingdom Metazoa; phylum Annelida; class Polychaeta; order Phyllodocida; family Syllidae; genus Haplosyllis; species Haplosyllis anthogorgicola. The sequence continues at coordinate 13,312 of JBCAUI010500139.1, read as the reverse complement.
TACTAGATAGATTTGATGTCCAAAAACAGTTTTAGATAAAACAGATAAATCAATTTACAAAGTACACGCATTGAGCACTATACCTCTTTGCCCTTGTAAAATTTTACCATGACCACCGTTGGTAGTTCAGGGCGATTAGAAATACATGTACATGTAGCCTTTGCTACTACTGTCAAGGGCGGATCCAGGATTTCTTATTAAAGGCGGTGCTCCGGTGCATTCAGGTGGGTGGAGGGGTACCTTTTAATATTGTCTGCAAAGACCCTATGAAAATGAAAGAAATTTAGGCCGCTGGAGAGGGCGTGCACCGGCGGCGCCCCCTTGGATCCGCTAATGACTGTTTTAATGCACAAGCAAATAAACCTGCTCAGTCTTGCAAATGAACGACGCTTGAACGTGGTCCAATATCAAAGGTATATCAAGAAACAGGTAAATAAACAATCACCACATAATATTCTTAACAATTTGAACACACATAATTTAGTCTTAACTAACTAACTAACCTGGGACTAGATTACACATTATTGCAAGTAAGCTGGTACATGTAATTTACATTCATTCAAGTATTCCAATTTCCATACGAAACATAACGTTGCAATGGCCATGTCTGTGATTTGGCACGACAAAGTTTCCATGTTCAAAAGATTCGGGGATTAGCCCACCTTTGGCTGTCAATGATTCATCCGCTTTTCCATTGCAGCTTACACGTTTCATAATACTGTAAAATCTACCGATTCAGAGCTGTATCTATCCTGCATAGATAATACATGAGAATATACACACACCATTCACATGTGCACACATCAACCTCCATATCCAAATAACGTATATGATCAAATAAAGTGCATGCCCTAATAAATGCACATCATTTAGAGTAGTAGAGACGGTATTTTTTAACGCACACCCACAAAATTTGGTCATCCACACATGCACCTTACTTTTATCACACACGGTACACATATTTCTTCCTATACTGTTGTGAAATTACACAATGCACGTCCACTGTTTAAGAAATTGAAACAATATAATTTATCAACATTACAAAAACCTCCCTCGTGAAAGTCTCTGCCCTTTGCGTGTACTTTTCACACACGAATAATCCGTTTAAAACTGTAAGACTAAATGTATGCTTCCAATATTTTGCTTTAGTACTTTTACTTTTTCGATTTCAACACTTTGCAAGTAATATATCGTAAAAATATCATTCAAATGATTAAAAAAATGCCTCACAAAATCTATCAAAATATGGAGCAATTTATGAAAATGAGTTACACTTATGGAGAAAAATCATACGAAACTTTCAAAAATATTATCACAATGGTTTGACCGTACAATTCAAAACTTTACAACTTTTTTATGGTAATGATAATGTGGTCACGAACACATTCTATCATTTTCAATTAAGCTATCATCATTCATCTAAATCCGAACCTACGGAATTACTACTTATCATTGGGACTTCCTCCGGTCTTGCTAGTTCTGTCGCACGAATGCGTCCGTATGTGCGCGTTCTCTTGCGTCTGCGGCAACAGGTTCTATGGCAGCAGAAGGCAAGACACAGCCCAAGGAACAACACAGCCACCCCTGACGTTACTGCGATTATTGATATTTCTTTCACTGCAAAAATAATTACGTTCACTTGTTACACAACGTACTTTTAGAACGTGAGTTTCTTTTACCTGAAAAAGTTGATTTTGTGTAGATTATCAAACAAAAGTTAGATAGAGACTAAGAATAATCAGTTATTCTTCCAGTGTTGCTGCAGTGCGGATGCACGGGTTTCCTGCAAATTTTTTTTTGAAATGTCCCCCAGATATGGAGGAAGGGATCCAAGGTGACCCCCACATTTCTACATTCAACATTGTTTGAAAGGTCACAGCTTTTGTGAACCTATTGATACTCTTATATTTGATTTCAAGCATGTTATATTCAAAAATGCATGGATTTATTTTAAAATTTATTATGATAATTCTCATTGCAATGAAGGCTCCCAAAATACAGGTATTGCGACAAAATGTTTCTCATTTCTAAAAAGTGGCTGCAACACTGAGTTATTGCCCCCTGTTTAGGATTACTTATATGTGTTGATGACCTGACTTGTAAATAAATATAAATATACTTACAGCTCTCTGTACGGAAGACTCGTGGTGCAAGACACTTCTTTTCCCAGTTGTCGTGCGAGTAGAAACTTGTAATGTTGAGGAACTTTGGCAATGGGCAATCATCTAAACAACCTGTGTGAAACGATTTTTTTTAAATTTAATGCTTTTTAATAATAATTGAGAAAACACGTCAGTATGCAGTGCATCCCTTTCACTAAAATAGGTTTAATCTCTACATTGCAAGTGCCAGCTTTTACATTCTGCATTATAAATGGAATTTTTAAAAGTTTCACCATGCAAACAGTACGTCTTCATAAACTATAGGCACTGCCCTTACCGCAAGGACGGTAACAATGTAATGTTAAGCCAATGGGGCTAATGCTCACAGGAAGCTCAATGCATCCTAAACGCACTAAAATTAGCGTGCGTTTAGTTTATGAAGACACGCTGTAAAAATCAGTGTATAAAGGCACGTTTCAGAATTGGTAATACGAACCTGGTATTGTTAACTTGTACGTCATTGCGTTTTCTGTTGAATTTTTGAAGTGCACCTGGACATACCAGCCATTCAAATCGTCATGATGTAATTCGAGCATAACAGTTGTGCAGTACGGTATAACTTGTTTATTACTAACAAACAGATCCAACGAGCTCATCAATGCAAGAATTGTCGAGTCATGCTGAAAATTGAATTAACACAGACTTTTACTAAATTTCAGAATATTGTTTTTCTGTAATATTGTTAAAACACATACATTACACTCTTACTTTAAGTTGGAAGATTACTATTTAACATTACTGCAGCAGTACATTGCAGGTATATCACAGAGCAACACAGATCTTTTACAGGTAAATGTGTCATCATGTACACTTAAATGGAATCATTAATTATTAATGAACATTACAACCTCGTAGTGAGATAATTTATACTTACTGCAGAGAAAAAGAAAGTTCTGACATTCTTATCCAATGTGTTATTAAACTTCATTTTAAACAATTGTGCTATTTCATAAACGACCATTCCTGCAAAGAATTATCTTATTACATTAAACAATTCCTCATAATCACACAATTTCTCGTCTACTTTACGTTATTCGGATCAAGAAATAATTTATACAGCCCCTCTTCAACTCTTTAAATCGAAACCCATGGTGCCTTTTCAGTTCAGAATTTTATCTAGTATAGTTCAAGGATGCGATGCCGAACACAGGTCCCTGGTCCGACCGTCAGACATTGACAAACAGAAATCATAGTTACATGAAAACTCCTCATTAAACTCCCCGTTAAATTTGGCCGTATAGTGGGGTGGCCGTAAAGGAGGACTGCAATTTGCTACCATTTTTAAGAAAATATTTTGAGCCAACATGGCCGTAAACCAGGAGTGGCCATAAAGAAGGGTGGCTGTAAATGCGGCGCTTTACTGTACTTTTACATTACACATTTCCCATTTTGTGTGCTTAGACGGAATAGTGGCATTCTTATTCCACTCAAATCTTTCAGAGAAACTGTAATACCGTAAATGTCAGAAATAAGGCACATGCGCAGGGGACCAATTTTTTCCTTGTACCTTATTTAAATAATCTATTAGACCAATTTACTGACATGAGAAAAATGGTATGACTTCACGGTTTTGTATTTTTGTCATTATGTAACTTACTTAACTTCACTGTTTCTGTTAAAAATTTAACTCAAAACTTCCACAACTCATGAAGAAAAATATAAAACCATGCAAATATGAAACAAAGCTGCAACACTGTGAGTTAGAGTAAACTATTTGTAAAATGTTCTTTATTGGAAACTTTCAGTAAAACATTTTGAAACTTAGTCCAAAAAAAGAGGGTGCACCTTATTTTGGTAGTGTGCCTTATTTCCGACATTTACGGTAAACGCTCTCGGCTTTGTCAATGAAATGTGCCTTAGCACACATAAACCGGCGTTGCATGAACACCAACACATTCCCGGGCATTAGAACTAAAATTTCAAGGTCTATTTCCACAGGTGATTCGACTGTATTGAACAACAGATATGATTTGAAAGAATCCAATTATACCTTTGTGAAAGTTATTGATCTTTGATTTATTTGATTCGATCACCAACAGTTCAGGAATGATCTCATAGTGCAGTTTGTTGTACAGTTCTTCAGTCGCCCACTCAGGCCACGTCTTTCCATGAGCATTCTGCAATATTGATTAAATTCATTAAGTACCACATTCTCTCTAATTATTAAGTGATTCTTTAAGTAGCACAAAGTTTAATTTCTGACTTTCATATGATATGAGAAGAAATTTGCAATATTAACTTAACAGTGCTTGCAATAACGTTATACTGTAGCAAACTAATTAATGCTGTATCGTAATATTACTTTTACATCCATTACCCCAATTTAATCCAAATCACATGTTTGTAGAGATCTAAATTTTGTAATGCAAACTGTTCACCTACTTTAAATAACTAAGCACATCACTGCACTTTATTTACATGTTGATAAATGTCCAAATAAATAAATACCCATGGTTGTACACATAGAAGAGTTAAATTTTTGGCTTGCACGCATAGGAAATGTCCTTTAAAGCGACACAGAGTCTTTTTTTACCTTGTCCTATTTTACTTTTTCTAACTGCCATATAAAAGAAGAGTTTTTGAAGAAGAGTTTAAAATGCAAAATATCGTCGGAAATTTCATGAATTGTACAGTGTAATTATTTTTTCAAATTGAGTTTAAAAGAGTTTAAAATGCAAAGTATCATCAGGAATTTCATGAATTGTACACACAATGTAATTTGACCGGACAATATGAAACAAAGCCTTCTGTAGCATATCACCTCCAAAAGCAAAAACAATACCTCACAAATTAACGCATCAAGAATTCCACTGGCATTGTTTGCCGTAAAGTTTCCTGGTCCGGAATTATTTTTCAAATAATCATATGTCTCCTGTATTGTAATTTAAAACAATTGATGAAATCAAATTTATACACGTTAAATGATTTGCAGGAAAGTAGTGCATTAGTCCAGGCATAGATATCATTAAGCACTGCCCCGCACCCATATGGGCACCAAGTTGGGCACCTCCTTGCTGCTGTTGTAGTTTGGTACAAATAATTAATTTAAAATAAAATATCAAACCAACCAACGACAAAATCAATTGTAGAAATGCTTGATATTATGTCAAGTCTTATAACATTGGGAATTCTTCATAATTCAAAAATGTTTGCTTGCACTGTACAAGTACTTTTTGACTTCGGGTGCTGCTACGACAAAATAATGACATCCATGCCAGGGTACAACTGTTCCTGAATGCAGAAACATATCTTTGATCTACATGTACGACTTTAAATTGACACTGCTTTCAATTTCCTGCAGATCATTCAGCCGTGATTCGTGAAGGTTTAAATTACCTCACATCTGAGCACATCGTGTAAAAGGAAAAGAACTGTGGAATTGTAAAATGTCTGCCCTGCCTTCGAGCACAGATCTGCTATATAGTCCTTTCCAAGACGAAATAAATAATTACATTTATAGAAATTTCTGTTATATCACTGCATTTATGTCTCTATTGGCTCAAATACTTTCTTCAATCAAACATTTAAGTTAATCCTACTTTTCCTTCCAATAAAACTGTAAAGATTAAATTAAGAATTGGGAATGCTGTGAACAAATCTATTTAGTAAAAGTATATCAATATACCTGATGCTTAAGCAAAAAAGCTTTCATTTCATCTGATTGGTCTATTTGCTGAGCACCCGCCAATGGACAAGAGTGTTTCAGTTGTTCATCATAAAAATTATTCGATGCCCGATAAACCTGTGGGAAAATATATAACATATTTATTAACCACGGAAAATACGAACGTGAATGCACGTATGAAAACTGACGTGGGATGGAACATGTACTGTAAATGTCCAAAATATGGTGCATACCCTACTTGTGGCAAACCACCTATTTTTAGCTGCTTTACAGAAATGAATGCAGTCAGTGAATGAAGATTTTAACCATTGTAATTCACAGTAAGTGACGCATTTCGATCATGGTTTTGTCCACACATATGGGCCTTCATCCATATTACTAATATTGGGAAAGTTCATAATCCCTCATTCTGATAACAAGCATTTGAAACTATAAGATTTGAAGCCATAAGATTGCATTTTTTATGAGCTATGGCTGTTTGCAAATATCGCACACCCCTGAAAAGAGGTCTTCACACACTGCACGTTATTTTGGATATTTACGGTATTCACTTCAAAAGCTTTCCTCCCATTAAGTTTCATGAATGACACACTCACATAGTCCTGGCATCTTGGTTCTGTATGAACTGGTATCGGCATCCACGGAAGGTCTGGCTTCCACAGTTGACTTCCCTGCGGCGGATGGTACAAACCAGCAAGCATAGCTTGTGCAGACATCAGCGTACGATCCATATCCGTGCTTCTTATGTATACCTGCGATACATGATTAAAATTAATCTTATGTGATGAAAAATAACCTGTATACTGCTTGACTTGTAAAATGTTTTATTAAAATGTTTAAATTTGTGACCAATAACATAAAAACAATAAACCTTTCTTTATAACAAATGAAAGATTTTGCATCACATGTGTATTTAGAGCATGATCTACAATGTTTGGGTAAATAGAATCTAAATCCTAATTACAATTCACCTGATCATGATGATAAGTTTGGTTGATGAATCCATCATATCTCTGTCTGAAGTACCGTCCATTTTCATACTGCTGCAAGACGCCAATCTGAAAATATAAAAAATCAATTTCCAGAAAACGAAAAATTAACAAATGATACTGATACTCTGAACACATCAAAATTTTCCAGATCAATGATTAATTTTTTGAGTTGGCAAAAACAGTTGTTGTTATTATTATTATTATTATTATTATTATTATTATTATTATTATTATTAATGATCATGTAGGAACCCTACAGTAGCATTTCTCCCTAGAAACATGGTTTCTATGCATTTTGGCTGTATCTGTGCCATGATTGACCATATATGGACAATCAGGATATAAACTGGGTCAAATATAACCATATAAAGGCAATTGGGATAAACAACTGTGCCATCCAGGCACTAAATCACTGAACCAAATCTGTAACAAATCAACTGGAACCATTTTGAACAGGGAACCCGGTCTCTTCTGGCTCAAAGAAATATCATTTATGTCAATTTAAGACTTAATTTAATTTAATTTAAGACTTAATTTAAAAATAAAGTGATCCGGGATCGAATCAATGCCTTAATGCTATTCCAATACGAATTGTGAAGTTAACCTTCACTATCTATTTTAAAGGAAAAAGTCACTTCGCGACATATGCTTACATTTTTTTTCATCGGACAGAAATTGCGGAAAACAGGCATAAAATCGGTACTTAAATCCCATCCTCTCTGGCCCCCCCCCCCCTCACTTCCCTACACACAACAATTTTAAGCGATACACCTTACTTTTATTTCCTAGAAGCCTCGTTTTGACATTTGTTGTCATCATGGCGGACATGGAGACCGAAGTTTTGGATTTTCTGCAGTGAAAGCTCTATTTTCACGAATAAAATTGCACAGAAATCAATTAAAGGCATCAATTAACCAGCACATTAAAATTTTGGCTGTCAATCATGCCTGTATATCTGAGAAAACAGAATGATATACCCACTCCAACGATCAGTGACTGTGGAGAAAATGAACAAGAAGACTTCTTGCAAGATCCTGATCAAAGATGGGACGAGTTGCCTCAACCCTTTAGATTTTTGAATAAAATTTTAATAAATATTTTTGAAAAGGCATGGGAAATTGCAAACTCCAGAGAAGTCGAGCGTATAACGGAAGCAGCTAAAATCCGTCCACCGCAGTATGAATGTGCCGTTAAAGTAAAGGTAATTGATGGAAGTAAATCCCGTGTAAAATAGATCTAATGTATGTAAAATAATGAATCGAGAAGGAAGTCATATTTCAGGGTACAGTGGCTTGATTCAAATTGTTATTATTTTATTTTTAAATACGGAATGCGCTAGTCGTTGATGTTTCGTACATGTTTACTGTTTTTGGTGGTCCCCTTTCACTTATGTTCAGACAAATAAACGATACAGCCGTATACTTATTTCTGAAATGAATACCAAGACCATATTAAAACATTATTAAAACTAATGCCAACATCCACATTTCTCTGATTTGAATTTCAAATACGTGGTTACAGGACTTTGGAAATGCGTCAAGTTTGTGTAGTACTCCTGACGGGAAGTTTGTTATACTTGGTCTCACATGCGGACTGGCTGTAATAGATGCCTTAACACAAGAACCATTGACAATCTGGCAGCAAGATGGGATTGAGATTATCAACATAACATGCTGCGTTTTTGACAGTGATACCTACATTATTTGTGCATTTGATGATATGGGTATGAATTTAACAAGTTTTGTTTCTGCACCAATTACATCCTAAGTAAGGATGCCTTTGTCACAGGCTGTGTACAAAAACGTCGCCAAATATGGAATAAATATACGTCATAATTGCAGGTCACGGACGACTTTTTTCATTGGCAAATGGAGTACTGTTTCCCATGCAAACAATAAACGAGGTAAATATATAAAATATTACGACACATACGCACGTGCACACATGCATTTCTGTAGTGATTTATATACTTAAAATATGCTGGTTATATTGCACGTATTTTTTTATTTGGTAGGAGGACTCTGGAGCTAAAAGCCACGTTTGTAAATTCGAAGCTTCCCCAAAGGGAGATTTCATCGGTGTTTTTCTTGAAAGTAAGCTCTTCAAAAAAAAAAAAAAATGCACATACTTGATATTCTAAATAAAATCATGCAGACTTGGTAATATCTCTGTTTCGTGCGTCAGTAGTTATCTCATCACTTTGATTACATTTCTGCAGATCCAAGCTCAAAGGAAACTTGGTTAGAAATTCACAAAACGCCAAGAGATACATGGATCAAGGAACTTGAATTAGCTGTTGCAAAGTCCACCAAACACACGCAAAACACTGAACAAGTCAGTCACAAAGTACCTTCGCCGACAGGGCAGACGGTAAGCGTCAGTCGCCGTAATCATTTGATCATTTTCTTTTTACCTTAAAGAGGCTTAGAATATCTGCAAGGCAATTGTGAATCTAAGTTCGACGTGTCATATATTTTCTCCAGGAGGACGAGGTGGCTGTCGACAATAGTCACCCGTCGGAAAGTGTTGGAGCAGAAAAAGAGGTAGCAGAAAAACTAGGAGCAGATACCACCAGTCAGGTCAGAAATGTTATGATAATGGAAGACCTTTGCGAATCAGTAGTACTTTATATGATGGCCTATTGATTGATACAACGTCAATTTGACTCTGATATTTGAGGAAAGATATAAATCTTTGTGTAAATAATTCCTTTTCATAAAATGTGAAAAACAGAGTAGATGTATGTAAGATATCCCAGATTAATCATTTTGCGACTTTCATATTTTACAGCAACACAAAAATAAATCTAAAGAAAGGTTTGGGAGTCCCTCAGGTGAAGGGTCTAACAAAAAGACAGTTAAAAAAAGATCTGTGTATCAAGATACAAGTTCAAATGCTGGATTACAATCCCCAGGGAGGGAAGTGTCTCCCAATGAAAGTCCCAGTCCCAAAAGTGCCAGGAAATTTACAAGTGAAAAACAAACTGATTCAATCTGCTCCAGTCCCACTAGTCGATTTAGTCGCCCTTCCACTCGTGGGTCTTCGGGTAAGAAGCTAAGGCAACTATCTGCCGAGGGGACTAAGAAAGTGAGAAACGCTGAAACGAATGTTTATGCGACAGAAAAGTCTTCTACTAAATCTACATCAAAGTCTTCCGAAAGGAAATCAGATAAAAATGAAAAACCAAGGAAATCTCCATCTCTTACAAGGAAAAATTCTGGAAAAAGCAAAAAGAGTCAAAGAAAAGGGCCAAAGCAACGCCACTCAGTAAATAACAGTCAAATCCTATGTGTAATTGTTATTTTAAAGCACCTTAAAGCATTTTAATCTATATTGATGGACAAATGCTTAAGTACATGTATGCACAGTTTTTTATTAGTGTCTTCGCAATTAAATTGGTGCAACTTATTGTTACCACCCACCTTTCCCAGTTAGATGTGATGCAAAAGTAGACTAGTTTTAGCTTTTGATAATATTGATGTAATTTGGATCTTGCTGATCTATCGAACGATAACGATACCTTAAAATTACTTAAAATATTTTACACATACTAGATTAATGAAAAATGAAGTGGCCGAAAATATATATCTTAATCGGAATTACAGTTGTATTCCAGTAATAATTCTGTGAAAACAATGCTATTTTTCGACCAAGTCAGGTCGACGATCCAAGATAGAAGTATGTGAAACTCGTGTACATGCACATGTATTTCCAAATCGTAAACCCATTATGCCCTAATCCTCAAACCATATTCAAATTAGGTAACCCAGTTAGGCCAGACTTTTTTATTTGTTGGATTAAGTTCCAATGGAAGAGATTTCTGAGAGCAGCAATTGGAAAAAAATTGACTTTACTGTTCATTTTTGTATTCTTGGTTAAAAACACACGTACACAAAATTGACATGATTTTTCTGAACGATGTTCGACGAGTCGACGGTAAGTCAAAATTTTGGTTATTTTCGCTCTGATTAATTTTTTTATGCATTCTTTGACTTGTTGGAGCGGTGATTAACGTAATCAAACAAATATAAAAAATCTGGCCTAAGATACGATAAAGTTTGTGTGTTATTCTGCAGTAGTGCAATAATATAGGTATATTTTCAGAACGATTAGTTGGGATTATGAAAACCTTATGAAATCATCCAGTTTCTCCCTTTTTTATTAGATGCCAAATTAGGCTAAATATATTTCAAACCGTATATTTTTATTTCTCAAAGGTGGATAACATAGCAAACCTTAGAAGGACTAGTGTTATAGACGCAGGAAATGTAAGGAATTTCTAGCTGTAGGCTTGGGTCTAAAGCTTACTAATACTTACTAATATTATACCTCTATGGCCAAATATACATCTGCAAGGAGATCTACTTCGCTTGTTTTAGGATACAACTTTAAACATAACTTGAACTTGTTCTTAATTTTCAAAAGGTGATGGATTCTGAAACAGAAGATTCCAAACCAGTTTTTAAGTGCACCCTTAAACCAGAAGTTGTAAGGCAAATTAGGCTGTATTTGTTATCATGTATTCAGATCACTTTCAATCTGTTTTTACATTCCGGAAATTGCTTGCTTTATATGGAAGTTATGCGTTGTAATCTTAGTAAGAAACTACTTTAATTTGGGACAAATATGTTGGGAATATATTTGTACGAAAACTTTTGCGGTTAATAGTATTCATAGTCTTCACAGCATCACATTTTGCACATTTCTCGTTCGCACATGTGGACGCACTGCACCCTATATTTGCACCAGTATGAGGCTGTATCATTTATTTGTGAAGTAAAATTGAATTGCTAGTCACTGTTTTGCTAATAATAATAAATAATAAATAGCTGATGCAGTAGATATTTTGCAGATAATTTGCCGCTTCCGCTAGCAGAATATATCGCATTTATTGCAGGCAATTTAAAAAATTAACACATACTATGGATTGACTGTGTAAAACAATTCTAATTTACTCACGATCAGGCCATATTTTATTTCCAATTTACAGAACGGAACTCCAAGAGGTTTTAAATTCACGGCAACTACAATAATATTGAAGGTGAAACCACCTGGTGCGGTGCAGGGTAGGTGCATCAATTTAGATTCAATTTATCAACATTTTATCAACTTCACTTGCAGTTTCCATGTATTCTAATGGTCGAGCAAAACTCTTTGTTTAAAGTACGGAACATGAATTGTGAGTCAAAATTTATATTTAGCAATGCTAATTTACACAGGCATCCAGTGGAGTTCACCCTTTCAGCTTTCAAGGACCGTTGACAATGGTGCGGTAATTGGTACAGGACAAAATCATCTGGTGTCCACACAGCACTTGGAGGCAAGAATGTCTGTCTTTAAAACCTTACACGAACAACATATGAAATATCTACCAGACGAAGAAAAGCCTGTTGTCAGGTTAGTTCACTTTAATCTTAACAGTTATTAAGTATTTGTTCCCTGCAAATCTGGAATTTATGTGTTGTGGGTCAAATATTATGCTGTACACCCTTCCTAGATCCGTGAGTTTTACTTGCCAACAGTTTTCTATTGAATATTCCTTTCAGGGAACCTACATTCCATTTCTTGACACCAGGACGAATGATGCCGTTTGGACTTAAATCTTCGCAAACCTATGGTATGTTGCTAATAATGCATTACTTAAAATACAAAAATCAGAAGATGAAGACGCATGTTTTTAACAACAGCATAATAACCTGTATACTTGCACGAAAACTTTTAACTTTACAGGTGAGACCAATTCTGTGATGGTGTGGTGGACAGGACACAATCAAGTACATCATTTTAATCTTATCAAGCCTTCAAAAGGTAATTTGTTTGCATTTAATATTGGTCAAAAATGCCTTTGAAATTCAACGTTGATGATTGTGTAACTAAATACCGCTTTTAAATACCGCATTGTGTCGATATAAGGTGCACCCCTATTTTTTGGCTGATTTATAGTTATTTTTTTCACCATCAAAACTTGAATCTCGGGTAACTTTATACAAATATTCTTTAAATGAATGTAGACATGCTAAAACTAAGTTACACTATTTACAAAAAGTTCAGCAATGCTGGTTATTGTTAGTTTACTGGACTTGCTCTATTGGAATGATAGTCTTCTTCATCAAAAGATATTAGTCTGATTGATTTTAAATGAGAGTATTTTCCGTACGAGTCCGTGTTCAGAGTTAAGAGTCCGTGTCCGTGGAATGTTCACCAATAATGACGAGAATGTATACCAATAAACCGGGGACCAGTTCCTGCCCAGCCTCAATTTAGATTCCCGCCTCCATGTATATTGGCTTACATTCTCGCGCACATTGGACTACATGCTTGCGCGCGCGCGCAATTATTGGTGTACATGCCCTATTTATTGGAGTACATTCCTTTGCATCCCTTGCATCCTCATCTCAAACCACATTGGTGTACATTCTCTTGCTAATTGTGCAAAATGTCTGATTCAACCAGCACTTCTAAACCAAGTTTGGCTTTTCATCAAAGTCAAAATAAGTGGCTGCCTGTTGGTGAAGATTATTCCTGTAAAAAAA
>JBCAUI010500128.1:0-13382 GCA_038406195.1 Haplosyllis anthogorgicola | reverse complement strand
ACCCCACATGGGGTTACAACGATGGGGGAGGGGAATCGCTACGAACCAGGATACACACAGAACGATATCTGTTACAATATTTATCGGATATTTTACCTGGAGTTTAGCTAACAATATTTTTATAAACCCACTGGATGGAACACATCAAAAAAATTCTATTGTAAAGTTCTGACTCACACGAGTTAAAAACTTAAGCAGAGTGGGAAATCCTATTGTTCTAAAACTGTTAATTTTTACTGGATTTTACAGTAATTGTCTGAAAAGATTTGTAATTTAGAAGGAATAATGCGCAACTTTAGTTTTCTGATTTCTGACTGTATCGGTGGATGATGCCCTGTTTTATTCATTTTAATTCTTGACGGAATCAAAGCTTTTGTTCAATGATAAAGCTTGAAATTTAATTCTCTCGAAATTGAATAAAAATCATGAGGTAATAAAATCTTCAGTTCTAACGTGTAAGAAACTCAGAGATAGGAAAAGATGCTAATCATTTAATTTACGCTTTCACCACAATAATTTTAAAGTAAGAAACTCATAATCTAGACAAGCCATCTTTTTTCTCCATAATTCAATCTGCCTTATTGAAAGAAATTAAAGACAATGAGATTTAAGTTGGCTTTTGATTATGTGCAAGAGATGAAATGTCTGGTTAGGGCTCTTCATTTTGAGAACAATAGGCTCTTTTTTCTGAGTCAAAGAATTTTACTTTACAATTAACCAAATGAAAATCATGACCTTGATGACCACAAACCAAAGGGTTTACAAAATTGCATTGTCAGGTTTAGATCCCAAACAGATTGACAGATACACACGCAAACAAACATACATGTGGGAGGAGCTCAGCCAGCCATGCCGTGTACACGCTTATAAAGTGTACACCTCTATTGGTGGAAAAGGCAGGTGTCACACCAGACTTGACCTTTGGGATTACCACACGCAAGCAAGAGTGCAGGCCAGAGATCCACCCTGGATTTAAACCCATTGAGAAGGTCACATGAAGTCCAAAACAGGGGTAATCAGTGGCCCCACAAATGGACCCTGGTCCAACAAAAACTTGATAACAAAAAACAAAAAAAAACGTACATGGAGACAAACAGACCGACAAAGATGAAAACGTTACACACCCGCATACGTAGGATATAATAAGAGTGCAATGTGTCCTTCATGCGTCCGGATATTACACATCTCTATTGCCAAGATAAGGTAATATTGTTGTGTATTGTGTAATACGTCATTTTATTCTATCTATGGAAGTTACACGTCATTTTAGTCTATCTAGGGAAGTCGGACCGTGTGATCTGCTTTTTATGTTCACTACAGAAGTAGATATCTTTTCCACTTCGCTGCTATATCTCAACAAGGAAAAAACATCTGCAGCAACTAAGATTTACATTGTGTTCATAGTATGTATCATATGTATCATGTATATGTAAACACTCACGATCTGATATTGGCTGTTAAATGGAGATGAAAACGGCAAAGTAGAGCTGTTGGCGGCAGTGTGTACAGCTTCCATGGGTGAATTGCCGAGAGAGCTGTTTACTCTCCACAATTTCACCAGACTGTCGTGAACACTTGAAAAGCCTTTGATTAAACATCTCCAGAAACTTTATTCTGCATTGTAAAGTTATCAAACGTTGTATGCCAAAGGGACTATTACTCATTGTGCGCAATGCGTTTGCCTTTTCTTGGTCGACAATTATTTTAGTATTTTTGTTCAGATGAAGCTCTAAAGGATTAAGGTTTTTAGGGATTGCATTGACGGATAGAAGTCTGACGAAGGTGAGTGCAAATCTTTGGGTTTTTTTTCAATTATTCAAACCACTAGTTTGGCAAGGTGCAGAACAAAGCAGAGAACAAAAGAATTCCATTCTGTGCTTTTGATATGCTATTGTTCCAAAAAGAATTTAACCCTCTGCTCAAATTATTTTGTGGAAATTATTCAAATGTAAATACATTGCAAACTATTTTAGATTCAATCAGAGAACATTCCTTTGAATTGACATTATTTCAGAATTCAAACATTAATAGATTGCTAATAAGTGGTCTATTGATACTGATCAAAGCTAAATGTAAAGGGTCAAATCAAATCCATTAATTTCGTATCGCATGCTATACAATCTGATCAGTCTGTGTACATCCGACCTTTGCGGAGAACAAATAACACAATCTAAACTCTTCAGAGATAAATCGTTACAGACAATGAAAAGCTGTAAATGCTTAGGCAAGAGATTAAGAGTTCAATCTCTAATTACGTAGATAAATGCCAAAAAGATGACAAAATGTTCCATAAGCCTTTAGGTTTTATACTTATTTAACTGGCATAAAACCATACACACAACATTCACAAGGTGAATCAGTAATCGTATCATTTGGAAACTAAACAGAACAACAGAGAGAACTAAAGAATTTCACGCTGTGCTTTTGATGCGCTGTTGTTAAGCTTCTGATACGAATTCCGTGTATTGAAACACTCGCCATTGCTAGAGTATTCCAGGAAGGAAAGATTGGTCATTAAATTGCAAACATTAGACATTGTTTAATTTTTGCCGAGTAGTGTTAATTTTTATTGTTCACAAAATTAAATATTGAGCTGCATCCATAAACTTCAACATTAGACATCAAGACATTTGCACTAAAAGTAATTCGTCACAACACCAAGTTGTACAATTCATTTACGTGTGAAAATTTTGCAAACTCTTTACTGAATGCCCAGATTAGTTTGTAGCATAACTCAATGCACGGAATTATTACAACTCAATACAGGGAATTAGTTCAACGTAACACTGTGCCTTGTGCAAGAAATTTCATGTTAAATCTAGTCCGAGTTACCAGTGGGAGTCTGAAATTCTGCACATTAGCGCATACTGACACAATAAGGGCACTGAATGTAAAAATACTAGTCCCTGGGACTTTAGTTGGAAATTTTATTCATTACTGATCAGGAGCATACCGAGTCTCATTGGAGGCATAATTTGAAGTACATATTAACACATTAACTAAATAACCAAGACGAATCCTACAGAAGGTGTTATGTGGAAAGATGCGAGTGCAAGATAAGAGCACTGAGAGCCACTCTTGTGACCTTACGCGTGAGGCACTTAACTGTTACTGCTGCAGCTGGGATACTGAGTCGCATCTTGACTCACCGAACCTACGCTCTAAATTTGTTCAGAGAATTTCCTGTGATGAAGAACAAATAAAGTGCAGGGTTAAAAAACTTTTTCTTTAATTTTTTGTTGGATCAGGATCCATTTGTGGGGTAATTGATAACCCCTATTTTGGACTTTGTGTGACCTTCCATGGGTTTTAAATCCAGGGTGGATCTCTCACCTGCACTCTTACTTGCTTGTGTGCGGTAATCTCAAAGGTCACATCTGGTGCTACAACTGTCTTTTCCACCAATAGTGGTGTACACTGTATAAGCGTGTATACGACATGGCTGGTTGGGCTCCAAGAGTAAAAAAAAACAACTTAAGTTTCCCTGGTGTTTCACATCCATTATGTGTGGTCAGAGAGTCATGTGCCAAGACGCTGGATGTGTTGTACCACAAGTAATCACGACTGATTCTCCAAAGAAGCAAGATAAATCAAATTAGTGACAGTGAGTTGTAACAATTGATAGATCTGACTCGTGAGTAACCCTTGCAGACTACTGATTATCTATTCATTGGATAAAAGAAGAAGAAAGCTCTGTGCACAAAGGTGGTAGCAGGGAAGATAGTGTACATGAAACAACTTCTCCGCGCTGAGACTTCCTTTCCCTGCTCCTTTGCGGGATCCTGTTTTTGCGCAACTGGGAATATCGCTTTGTATCAGTAAGTAAATATGCATAATAACCAGAGAAGCTGTGCTTTGTCCTTCCAGCTTCAGCAATAATACGTTATATTGCACTGTACATTATTTTAAAGGAAGATTTATGTGGCTCCTTGAAATAATGCAGATGCTGCAAATTAAGATACTGAATTTCATGTTGTTATGTTATGTCAATTATGCTTAAAAGAACAGAATTGTTGGCAGTCCAAATCCTTGTCTACATCACACCAATTATTGTTTAACCTGCTTCATCACAAACATTCCTGAGCTTAATATAGTATACAAACCAACTAAGCAGCTTTATCAATAGGCTATTTTGTAATTAGTCTCATTGTCCATTTGGCTAAAATATGATTGTAATCTACTGTTTGCTTACATGGTTACTGCAGAAAGTTACATTGTGGTGTAACAATAAAAACGGTTAGGTGGCCTTTTGGTCTTTGCTTCGTTTTTTTCCGGCTTAGAAAAGTCTAATTGACAGTCCAATGTAACGTCACATAGACTATTATTTTCAGGATAAGAAAATAGTTATTTTGATGGCATAGACGTACTTCTATATCTGAAGCATTTACAGAGAGACAAAATGAAGACCATTTAACCAGCTGCAGATGCAAAATATCTCAATTTCAGGGCCACAATGCTTAGAATAGTCATCTACTTAAATCTTTCAGACTTTTTTCACTGTCGAAAATGAACAGAAGCTTACATCTCATTGTGCCAGCATTTTGAGCGGATAGATAGTGATCAAACGCACTTACATAAAAGCGTTATCTTCCATTTGCATTCTGCTGAAGAGTTATCTGAGGGAGAAAATTGAGAAGCGTTAAGAGTGCCTAACAGCTGTCTATTGCGCCAGAGCCTTATTCCTAGTCACTGCAGGAGAGACATGCCTTCTTAAACGTTACTCCTAAATTTCAGTTTGATATTATGAGACTTTGGGTTGTAAAGGCATTGAAGCAAAAAGCCCTCAGATGGATTTGTCATTTGTGCTGTCTCATTACTTCCCCGATCCTCAACGTTCAATGCCCTAAGTGGTCTTTGGGCTAAGGTCTTAAGCCAAGCTACGTATTTCATAAGGTCTGAGACAGAAAAAGATTATTTGAAGACGAGAATTGTTCTATAATTTATATCTGACCTTGCCAATATCAAGTAATACACAACTGCATACACAGATCATTATTTCGAAATAAAAATTACTGAATGAAGGAAAACTGTCCAGACAAAAGCCATATTGTCATCTAAATTAAAAAGCACTGCCAACGTTACCTTGCCAAAAATGCAATTTATCTAATGAACATCACACCTTAACTGCTGTCGGAGTGAGGGCATAAACTAGTGATCTTCTGTGAATTCAATTGTTAAAGTGGTAAAATGTCTTGTGAAGTTTCGTGCCACTATAATTTACTCATGTAGTTATTCTGCACTGGATACAGTTGGCAAGTTCTAGTAGAGCCTCTTTGTGCTTGAACTTGCTCGTACTCCTAATCTAGCAACATTTTAACAATCTGGAACAATTGAAATTGAAATGTATTCTCTGCCTTTGTTTCATTTATAAAAGAACAGCACAAATACAGAATGCGTCTATTGAATTTCTTAAGCATCCCGAACTTGCAACCCCTGATTTTCGTTCCGTTTTGCTACAAAACAGTCCCATGCCGTGTCTTTAAATCGAACAAAAACATTAGTTGTTTCCAGAATGAAGAACCGTACAAACATCGTCCATGTTAGGTGTTTCTTTGTGTTTTTCTTTTAGACGTTTACGAAGCTTGGCTTGAAGGAAATAAAGAATATCATCCCCCATGAAATTTTGGGTACGTTTACACCATTTCAGCCTTTGTAAGGAAGCAAACAGTATGGGAAGTTGTGTTTGCACCACTGGCAATTTCAGATGTGCACCATTATTTGCTCTCATCGCTTACGTTTTTTTCACTGCGTAAAAGGTCTGACGGATCCGAGTAATGTCAGAGCACTGTGGCTTTTCATACTTAGATATTTTGGTCTATGCATACACCTTAAAGATAATTATTGATTCGCGAGTCACATCATAAATTTCTTGTTGCTCTCACATAATAAAAATAATGAAAGGGGTTGTCAGGGTTTTTGCGCATTTTACACACGTACAAAAACGCACACAGGCCAAAGGCTACACAACCATTTAAAACGCTTGTCAACTCCGCAGGATGCTTGTGATAATTTCTCATTTAAAATCATCCACATAGAATCAAGCGAACAGCATGTACATAATTCATGGATTAACTGCCGAAGCTTTTCTTGCAATTAATTAGACAGGTCGGATCAGCTGCGTTATGTGGCTTGCAACACAGCAAACATCTATTCAGTGTTCGCATTTTTATTTGGATTAGGCTCATTCATACTTGTCTTTTTCGCTGTAAATTAGGCAGCTATTTATTCCTTGTTTAAGGTAACCTTTCAATAGGTTTCAATAGAATTGACCCAACAAAAACATAATTATGCGGGTCACTGATTATTTATTACATATCAGAAAATACTATGAATGGTAGTAGGTTTGGTCATGCACAGCTTTTATCATTGTTCTGATTTGCAATGTGTTCAGCATCTCAATTTAGATTGGTGCACATAAGGGTAGAACATAGTAGATTATCACATGAAAATAGCACTGCCGTTGTTGTAACAATACATCTTATTCAGCCTTGGTAAGTTCCATTCAACAAACTACACAACAAAGTGACCAGAGACATTTTATTTTAAGTGGTAAAAGGTTAATGAAGAGAAATGTAATAAGATGTAATCTAGTGCATAATTTGTTTAAGTGTCCTGAGATTACTGACCAAACCAAGTATATTTGCAGCCAAAACAATCAAAGAAATTGACTTATTATTTTTTTTAAACAGACAGATTTTTAAACGTGCAGCTCCTAAAATTTCTATAGACTACATGAGAAAATGTTTAGGACGCTGTATTATTGTTGCACAAAAGGACAGCGTCATATCTTAATTAACCAAAACTGATTAAGTAGATTTCGGGGGCTCTGGTCGTGTTCAATTTCCATGAGCATATGTACAATAATTTGCATATCTTTGATCAACTGAATGGTTTGACACTTGCCCAAGACTATAAACAGGACTTTTGTCCTCTGACAAATTTTCGTCTTCTTAGCCTAACAACCCAGCATTGTGTGCGTTGTTTTTCAAAATCCAACCTCCACCTGAATAACATGGACTCATATCTATATCAGTCAATGTTATTCGCTAATTGAAGCTGTCTTCTTGATCTTGGGATGAAGGTCTTCCTGAAAAAGTTTAGTAGGCCAGGTCAAATGACACAATGAATAAGAAGTGCTTTGAACAGATGAGCGCACTTAGTCCAATTAGTGCCTGTTAGAAGATCGAGCAAAAGACTGACCTGCATAAGGAACTATCAAGCTTGGCACTCTCTTTTCCCAACTGGCTTCAGACATGCCATGCCAGCATAATGCGGAAAAGAGTTACATGCAGTCCAGAATGGCAGGTCGTAGAGAGAGAAGCTACAAAATCTATCATGGTGTCACTCCGCTTTTCAAACTTAACAAACGTACTGTTGTTTATTTGGTCTGAATTTATTTATTAACAGACCACGAAAATAGGGGTAACTTGCCATTTATAAAATTG
Source organism: Haplosyllis anthogorgicola (assembly GCA_038406195.1). Taxonomy (NCBI): domain Eukaryota; kingdom Metazoa; phylum Annelida; class Polychaeta; order Phyllodocida; family Syllidae; genus Haplosyllis; species Haplosyllis anthogorgicola. Next base: position 5,937 of record JBCAUI010500128.1, on the reverse strand, counting down.
CTAAATGTATTAATTTAAGATTGACATGGTTCACATTTGTGGACCTTTCGCAGCAGAACCTATGCGAATGTAACTCCTCTAAAAGCGTTGATACGAGAGGTTTTCTCACTTTGTACAATAACTTGTCTAATTAGAGTGCCCATTAATTTCAGTAATAATACTGTATGAAGTGCATGAACCGCTTTCGGCAAATATCACACCAATATCACACCAGTTGGATATGGTGAACCAAGGTATTATTAATGAAATTAGTCAGTTGACAAATTAGGTAGAGTACGGAAAAGGAAAGAGTGTAACATTTAGGCAAGGACTTTACGCTTACATAAAATTGACAAATGCAGCACTTTCATCTCATGTAATGTTAAAGGGTATTTATAATCCAGACTTTTTTCTTGTCTAAAAGAATTTGAATTTAAAGTGGTGCTTTTGTTTTTGCACAAATAAACTACATGCAATACAGCAGGAAATTGAAATGATAATTTAATGTTGAAAAAATTACTATGGTTTCCTAATATAAACTCAAATAAAAGTTTCTAATAAACTACGAAGTTGTCTGTCACAACATGTTCAACAACAGAATGAGAAAACATAGAAGAGTAACATTTCAAAAACTTATTGGCAACATATTCTACACGTTAATGCACTTAATCCCTTGACATAATCTACCTTAATTTACACCTTTGAGGCTTCCTTTAAGCAAAGTTCATTACATGTATCAAAGCCCTTCTCGGCGTAAGGTATGAGGAGCCGTACACAGATAGGCGGTGGCTATCAGGTGTTAGTGACAGAACATCTGACTGTGAAGCTAATTAAGCTTAAATCTCTGATGTAAGCTTCTTGATGCGTTTCTCCACAAACTGCTTCCTTATTGATGGATTGCAACCCTAGGTGAACAGACAGAACTCGGATTAAGATTACATCTTCAGTGGTTTACACTGCGTTATTCCTTTGCGGTTGGCTCTTCAATTTGTTTATTTACAAGAGTCATATTGTTATCAACGTTGGATGGTGGGGCCGTGCCTACAGAAGGACACGGATCGGCGTCATTTTTTTTTCAAACAGGTCTATGAGGTGCTTCCACGTCCAAGTAGCTAAACATGCTTTGGTAATATACGACCCCCCCCCTAAACAATCCATAAGTCTATCACACAAAAAGGTGTAGAACATCGCCAAATGTACGTGGCCGACTCGGTTGTTCATCCATCCCTTGGTCCATATGTTGCGGAAATGAGTCTTGCAAACAAACAAATGCTTGCAAAATGTATGATGTGCATAATGTGAACAATTACTTGCTAACACCAACATACAGTGTACGCCCACAATGAACAGAAAACAGTAAGTAAGCAAGTAAGACTTTAACAGTGTTGGCAGGGTCATCCAGAGGGTACAGTGACCAAAAAAATACTACCTTATCCCAAACAAAGGATGAAATTTTCTTCAAAGCTAACCCGAAATTGGGAGGACCCTCAAGCTTTGCGTGCATCCCAGTCTTTAATACACACGTATTCAGACATGTTTTAAAGTTTTGAGTAGAGTTTCTACAATGTAGTTGATTTCATTTTGAAATCTAACATTCCTTCTACCTTAATTTTTACTATTTTGAAATAGACAATAAGCAGTGAAATAATAAACGTTGAAATATGATTAAATTTCAAGAAAAAAGTCTGTTTTACAAATAACATAGGTTTGTAAAGGAGTGAACTACCATGTACAGCTTCATTCGGTGGATGTCAATAGAAGCTGTGTGCTCTTTATGTTTTGAACACTGAACTTCGCCTTTATCCCATACTTTATTTATTTACTTCACCTTACACTCAAACAAAAATCTACAGTCTGATGTAAGATAGAACTCGATTGAATTGTACTTTTTATAAAGAAAGTGTAGTAAAAGAACCCACCAGGAATACTCTGATGGCAACCTTACGTAACGTGGAATTACACTTTTAAAAAGGTAAGTAGTTAATAAAACTTGTTACACTTTAATGTCTTACAGCTGAAGCATTCACAATGCTACAGTATCTTACGGAGGCACATTTTTGTGGTAGATCTGAGCTGTAGGCATCTTTATGAATTTTGCTCTAGACGCTTTTCACGTTTGAAGTCGTAAGTGAATAAAGTGAAAGAAGTACAGCCATAAAGGATTACAGTCATGTTTGCTGTTTGCTAATTGAGTAATATCGACAAGGTATGACAGGTGCTTTTTTTCTAATTTTGCGACTAAGGCAGAGAATGAAATGTCTGTTCGCGGCTTTTCAGTTTGAGAACAATAGGAGGTTTCGTCTGAGTCAAAGACACAGCATTAAATTTCATTGACGCAAAATGAAATCCATTTCAAGTGTTGAATTCGATTTCAGTTTGAGACAGTAACATTTCATGCAGTGTCCTTCTTTCGAATAAAAGGGGTTTTTTTGTTCGCGCAACGAAGAGGCTAGAAAATTTAATTCTTAAACCTCAGATAAAGATTGATTTATAAAACAATGGAATAAAATATTTAATATTTTCACGTATTTTCACGTTTTCCATGGGTGGCTAAAATAAGTCATATTTACCTTTTATTTCTGGTAAAGGATGAAATCCAACCTTCACTTGACTTCCATATTAATTCCATGTCAATGTGGTGAGTCTCAATCTATAACAGAGGAAATGATTATTTTGGCACAAAACGAGCATGGGGACTCGCATTTCTAAAGGGAAAGAGACTACCTTGCCAAAATGTAATATTCTACATGTAAAACAATTTAGAAGTGCGAAATGAGCCCAATATAAGGTTATAAACTTGTGATCTACTCACCAAATTCAATTGTCACCTCTCCCCGATGAACCCACAGGCGTACGGTCAGGGTGTGGGATGCTACGTCCAAAATGACAGAAACCTCATGCACCCCGTTCTCCCCTTTACATGCGATCCAAATAAATCTGCACAAAATTAAAGTCATTTTTGTCAAAAATAAACTGGACATAGATTTTCATGTTCTTGCTACATGTGAGGGATATTTGGTTGGTGAGCTTCAATCTGTAACAATAATAATTCGATGTTATGTTTAACGTTGTGCCAATGAGACTTACAGTTTGCATTGTAAATTTTAATAAGGTTCTTGTGTCACTATGGATATGGCATCCAACACCCTGACAGTGCCAGCAGCCTGCACGGTCGTCGGTTGTCAGCTTTATTACATTAATTTACACATGTAAGAATGGACATCTAGATTCACCCACTGCATCTTCTGCTAAAGAGCCCTTTGTCTGTTAAAGACGTTTTCTCTCTATCACAGACTAGACGACTTATTTTTATCTCCTGGAGTTTTATTCTAAAAATAGGAGTTAACATATTGAAAGCCAAATGCGATTGGTTATTTGCTACTAATTACAACTGCTTGAATAGGAGGTGAACTTTCCATAAGGAATGAACAATAAAATAGGATATTTAATCTGCAAAACTTATAGTTTTGTTTACTTTCTTGAAATGTAAATCATAATTAGAAGGAAATATTTTCGTCGCTGATTTTGGGTAACAAATGTCTATTTTATAAGAGCACTGGTACCCTGTATTTTGCACTTGGGCTGATCTTGCATTTGGTTTTTTTTTCAGTCTTTGCGTCTTAAGGTAAATGGAAAGGCAGTCCTGGTCAATGGAGTGGAAAGATGGTTTTTGCTTTGCTTGTGGGTATTCCTTGTGATGGCACAGCTGGGTATACCCCTGAAACTTGTGTACATGCATATCCCCCACCTGAATAAATTTGATATTTTAGTCAGGAATATCTATATATTTTGTGATAGATGCCACATCTTTTTATTCATTATGGTTCTTAGTAACATCAGACATCTCAGAAGTGGTTATAAATCAAATTTCCGATAATAGAAGAAATACAAAAACACATGAAAAATGGGGACTAGGACATGCACAAAAATAGCACTTGGTGGAGGTGAATTTGACAAAGGGGAACTGAAAGGGACAGTAGATTTTTTTATTTTTAATACTCAGTTTTTCTTTCTCTGCTGAAAGATTTGCACTAGTTAATGGCATGTAAATTAGTACCATGAAATGCTGTATTTTTTGGTAAAATTTGGAAAAAAACAATCAAGGTTTACTTATATAGAAATGACTTTTACTGATTGGCCATGTTTCTCAATGGGCTTGAAGTACTGATTACCTCATTAAATCAGCTGGTACTCAGAATCTAGGAAGAGTTTAAATGATTCAGCTCAAATATGGCTTTTTAGTAATATTCTCTTTCATATAGACTCCTTTCCGAAGTATTACTGCATGCATTTCAAGTCACCTTAAAACATTTTAATATGTCTTTGCTGATTTAAACACTTTAGAAAACACGTCATGCTCAGTAAGAATTTTTGTTCCATAAAGTATTACGTGTTTCCAACTGTAAACTAACCTCTTGACTCAAAACAACGCGGTTAGTATGCATGGGCACTACCATAACACATCAAGGAGCAACTAAGAAAAACCAGTTGGGAATCATTTTCTCCATTTTCTCTTCCTTTGGGAAACTAGAACCAGAGTTGTATTGTTTAACAACAGCTACACTATTGGTGCGGTGTTAACATGACAAGATTTAATGAATTCAATTTGGGGTATGATATACATTTCATATTTCACACATTTCGCTACAAAACACCCAATATATTTGTCACTCTATGGGGATTTCGCACTAGAAGATGCCGCCCTCTATGCATGGTCCATAGGCCATCAATGGGGATTCTCGATTTGTGACAGATACTACGACCGCGCTCCTTCAAAAACAAATATACTGGGTGGTCTCTATTGACGTGAACTTGCAATAATTATCTTGTTAAATTGTTACATTTCACAGCCTATACATGGGTACAGCTAACAAAAATAACAGGTATATACATGGCAAGGTTGAATACATATTGCCATAAAGGTAAACGCTCATTCTGGGAAAATCTATTCAATTTACAGTAAAATCTGCATTAGGCGAGCTCTCCATATTTCATCAAGAAAAGTACGTGGATGACAGTAGGCTCGCCCAATGAGGTACAAAATACTAAGTAAAAACCAATTTGGTGATTGAAAATTAGTACGTGGATGACAGTAGTTCGCCCAATGGCTAGTACGTCCAAAGCAGATTTTACTGTAATGAATTTACTTGAAATAAAATACACAAAATAATATCGTTTTAAAAAGTGACAAAATGATCCAAAAAAAGTATTTAGCGAAAGCAAGCTTGCGGTTATGTCTTGCGTGTAAACCATGAATGAAGGCCAACTCTCATAGAGTTTGAGATGTCCGTTTTACATGTGCACCGGATATGCGGAAATAAACATTACCCTGTAGATTGGTCAGCGAACTGAAAGCAAATCAGTTTTTTAAATTAATCATGAAATTTCACAATAGGTTTGTACTGCAATTTTGTCCCTGTGAGTGAATCAATTTCTTATAAGATGAACAATGTGTGAAATAATTAAGTATTTTTATCTGGTCAGTTATGAAACTTGCTCGGTAGTTGATTTTTGTCAGTCGACAATTCACGTTCTATTATTTATGTGAACCATGGGTTGACGACATCGACTGACTCAAGGAGTGCAGTGGACGTGTCCCATGTTAACTTTTTAGCCATAATTTTATGTGTTTCTACACAGTACATATGGTTTCTAAACTTTGATCTATTCATTTACATGTTTCTAAATGTTTCTCTATTGTCACCTGTACTAGCGGCCGTTTCAATAGACGTGAATAGAGCAGCATACAGCAGGACCTAAAGATATACTAGAGCCAGCCAATTACAATCCTTGAAAGAAATAGATCACAAGTGTCAAATATCAAATATGACAGCTCCAGTTTGGTTCGATTTTCGATCACACTAGCATATCTAATTACACATAGAATAAACTATTCAGTGGCGGATCCAGGATTTCTCGTAGGGGGGGGGGGGGCAAACTTGGGGCGCCCCCACTTTT